>PVJS01020216.1:0-32854 GCA_004027185.1 Glis glis
AGGTGGGGGGGAGGGACACCAAGAGCTGTGTGCATGTATGTTAACACCAAACTGATACTCACTGTGATGTGAGACTACAATGCACCAATAAAAACATAAAAAAAAAGAATTCATGTCCAGAATATATAAGGAACTCAAACAAGTCACGAGCCCCCTCAAAAAATTCAATTAAAAAATAGGCAAATTATCTAAATAGGTATTTCTCAACAGAAGACATACAAATGGCCAACAAGTAAATGCTCAACATCACCAATCATTAAGGAAATACAAATAAAAACTGCAACAAGATACCATCTCTCCCCAGTCAGAATGGCTATTATCAAAGAGACAAAAAAGGGGGGGGGGGAGGAAGAGGAAGAAGGAGGAGGAGGAGGAGAAGAAGAAGAGGAGGAGGAAAGAAAGGGGAACTCTTAAATATCGTTGGTGGGAATGTATATTTGTGCAGCCATTATGGAAAACAATATGGACATTTCTCAAAAAATTAACAGAACTGCCATATGATCTAGCAATCCCACTACAAGGTATCTATTCAAAGAAAAGAAAATCAGTAGGTCAAAGAAACATCTGCACTGCCATGTTCTTTGTAGCACTACTCACAACAGCCAAGATATGGAATCAACCTAGATGTCATAAGTGGATGAATGGATAGAGAAAATGTATACACAATGAAATATTACTTGGTCATAAAAAAGAACAAAATCCTGTCATTTGTGGCAATATGAATGACCCTGGAGGGCATTATGTTAACTGAAATAAGCCAGACACAGAAAAACAAATACCAGATGTTCTCACTCATATGTAGAAGCTTTTAAATTAAGTTGATCTCAAAGAATTAGAGAGTAGAATGGTGGTTAGCAGAAGCTGAGAAGGGGAGGGAGAAAGGAGGACAGAGAGAGGTTGGTTATCAGGTACAAAAATAGCTAGATAGGATTAGTAAGTTCTAGTGTTCTATAGCACAATAGGGTGACAATAATTAATAATAATTTACTGTTTGTTTATTTTGGTGGACCTGGGGATTGAATCCAGGGGCATTCTACTTCTGAGCTATGCCCCCAGCCCTGTTTATTTTTTGTTTGGAAACAGAGTTTCACTAAGTTTCTGAGGGTCTCACTAAATTGCTGAGGCTGGTCTTGAACCTGCAATCCTTCTGTCTCAGCCTCCCAAGTACTGGGATTGAAGGCATATGCCACCATGCCTAGCTTTACTGTGCATTTCAAAATAGCTAGAAAAGGAGAGGATTTTAGTTATATATGTATTGCAATATCACACAGTACCCCATAAATTGTATACTATGTCTAAATCAAAAATTATAAAAAAAGTAATTTTTAATTAAAAATCATTTCCAAGCCGGGCATGGTGGCGCATGCTTGTAATCCCAGTATTTGGGAGGCTGAGACAGGAGGATCACAGGTTCGCGGCCAGCCTCGGCTACTTAGTGAGGCCCTCCACAATGTGAGACCCTGTTTCAAAATAAAGAATAAAAAATAGGGCTGGGGGTGTAACTTGGAGGTAGAATGCCTCTGGGTTCAATCCCCAGTACCGCAAAAAAAAAAGAATAAAAATTAGGGCTGGGGGTGTAGCTCAGAGGTAGAATGCCCCTGGGTTCAATTCCCAGTACCACAAAAAGAAAAAAAAAATCATTTCCTCCAAGCTCGTAAGGTCAAAATTGAAATAAAATTCTAAAACCAAAACCTACACTACTAATTGGTTTATATTTCCATTTTTCTTTTCGAGGTGTCTCTTTTTTATGGAAGTACACATTGTATAGCTAATGATGAAATGCAGTACCAGGTGAACTACATCCCTACTTCTCTTACTGCCTGCAATAATTTAAAAAGAAATAACAGAACAATTAATGGATGCCCCTTTTTGAAAAATCTTGCCAAGACATTCTACTAACTGTTTACTTAGACAATGTTCCACATAAAGTATAGTTACTCAAGATAATCACTATGAGTAAATACTGAAATTCCTTTTTTGAGTAAGTTTCCTACTAGATTGTAAGCTCTACAAGAATAGAAACTATGTCTTCCTTACAGCTCCAATACCTGGCATAGTTTTTATTCTAATAATAGACACTCAATAAATGATGGGTTATCAGCCGGGTGGTGCATGCTTGTAATCCCAGTACTTGGGAGGCTGAGACCGGAGGATCCGGGTTTGCGGCCAGCCTCAGCTCCTTAGTGAGGCCCTCCGCAACTTAGCGAGACCCTGTTTCAAGATAAAGAATAAAAAATAGGGCTGGGGGTATAGGTTGGAGGTAGAATGGCCCTGGGTTCAATCCCCAGTACTGTAAAAAAAAAAATGATGGGTTATCGATTGGATGAATTCCACTATTAACTTTTTATCATTTATCTCTTGCTGGTGTCACTGTATTGCCTAAGACCCCATAATAAAATCTTCCTGGAAAATCTTTGAAACAAGGGACTAGGGGCATGTGCCTAGGATGTACATGGCCTGGCTTTGATTCCCAGCAACACAAAAAGAAAAAGAAACAGCTGTGCTTAAGCAGTTGGTATTAAGCTAAATCTATGCTCTCAAAAATGACTTTCTAGCCAGGCGTGGTGGCACATGCCTATAATCCCAGTACTTTGGAGGCTGAGACAGGAGGATTGTAGGTTTGAGGACAGCCTCAGCAAGCAGTGAGACTCTCATCAACCTAGCAAGGCCCTGTTTCAAAATAAAAATAAAATAGGGTGTAGCTTGGAGGTAAAATGCTCCAGGGTTCAATCCCCAGTACCACACACACAAGAAAGGACTTTCTGAATTATCTTTATGAATCCTTTTACTATTCAAAACCTACTAAGTCACCATTAGCTTTCCTAACTGGCTTCAAACCACTTCCTTTTATTACATTAATTCCCATAACCTGGGGCTCTTCTTTGATAATCTCTTACTCCCTGCAACTATATAACAAATCTGTCAACAAGTTCTGCAGATTTCATCTCTAAAATATATTCTAAATCCATCACTTTCCTCCCCATTTCCACTGTCATCTCAATAGTGCAAGCCACCATCTTCCTCCATCCAACTCCCTGCAAAGCCTGCAAGTGGTTGCCTGGCTTCCATTCAGGCTTAATTCTAATTCATCCTTCAAACGGTGACCAAGAAAAAACAAGCTTTAATGCAAATCTAATCCTACTATTTCCTTTCTAAAAAACATTTCATGGCTTCCCATTATGATTAAGGTAAAAACCCAAATCTTATCTTCTAGCCTATGTATATCTCTGCAGCTTCATCTTATGTGACTCTTATTCACTTAGTTCCTCGAATTTACCAAATGCTTGCATGACTCAAGACATTTACACAGGCGGTCCCCTCATGCCACTCTTTTCTCTAGCTCTTTGCCTTAACGACTTTCTATATCGTTTAGATCTCTGCACAACTACTTCCTCAAAAAAGCCTTCCTTTCTCACACATCCTCCAGCAAACAAGATCAGGAGGCCTCGTTATAATCTCACACTGAATTCTTATTTTCTTCCTATTGCCTATCAGTCTGTAATTACAACTTTACTTTTATGATTGTTCACTGTATGTTTCATTTATGAGACTGAAAACTTCACAAGGAAGAGTCTATCTTCACCTACAGCTGTAGTACCAAGCCAGGCACATGAATACTAAATGAATGGACCTCATGAAGAAATATCACCATCATCAGAATTTTAGTGCATTGCCAGTTTAAATAAACATTAATTAAGCCAGGCATGGTGGTATACAGCTGCAATCCCAGCCACTCAAGAGGCGGAAGCAGGAGGATTGAAAGTTTGAGGCCAGCCTGAACAACTTAGTGAGACCCTGTAAGAATGGAATGGAATGGAATGGAATGGAATGGAATAGAATAGAATAGAATAAGGACTGAGGATGCAGATGTAGCTCAGTGGTAGAGCACTTGCCTGGAATGTGTGAGGCCCTGGGTTTAATCCCCAATACTGGGGGGAGGGGCACGAATTGGACTTCTAAAATCTAGCTGTTTATTTCTTTGATATCAGATACATAAGTGAACATTATAAGTTTAATAAAATGCTGGGAGAGACACATAATTTGCCATACTATTATAAATTTATATTGCTTCCCATTGCCTTCAGCAAGGCTCAGCACCCCCATTTAGCTCTCTCTAGACATTATTCTCTCCACGTTCCTATTATTCCAACTCATGCCCCATTTCTCTGAGCAGAAAATTTCACTTAAATATCTACTCATTAAACAAATATTTGCTGAGCCTTTATTATAGTCCAAGTACTCAGTATATATCAGTGACCAAAGAGAAAGTTTCTGTTCTCAAGGCGCTTACATTCTGGAAATAAAGAGTTAAATCCTAGAGGTGGTAAGTACTCTGTAGGAAAAGCAAGCAGGCAAGGAGAAGGAGTGACACAATGGGGGTAAAAGTGTGACCCCCTAGTTTGGGAGTCAGTGAAGGCCTCTCTGCTAGCATGTCATATGAGCAGAGGAAGGTCTTGCAAATGAGAGTGAACATTTGGGTTCTTTTTTTGGTAGTACTGGGGATTGAACCCGGGGGCATTTTATCTCCAAGCTACACCCCTAGCCCTATTTTTTATACTTTATTTTGAAACAGGGTCTCACTAAGTTGCGGAGGGCCTCACTAAGTAGCTGAGGCTGGCTGCAAACCCGTATCCTCCGGTCTCAGCCTCCCAAGTACTGGGATTACAAGCATGCACCACCACGCCCAGCTAACATTTGGGTTTTTAAAACTTCCAAACAAAACTGAAAGAGGTTTTTCTGAGCAAAGGAAAGGCATGATCCAACTTAAGTTTGAAAATAATTAATTTGGCCCCTGACTAACAGACTAGAGGCTGGGGTGGGAGGCAAAAGTAGAAGCCAGGAGATTAGAGACTGTTATAACAGCCCAAGCCAGAGATGAGAGAGGCTTTGAAGCATTAAGAAGCAGTTATATTCTGGATATGTTCTGAAAGCAGAACCATTAGGATTTGCTGATGGACTAAATGTGGAATGTGAGAGAGAAAGGAAAAGAGTCAAGGATAACATCTCTTTGGGCAAAGATGGAATTACTATTATGGTTTGGGTCTTAAATGTCCTCCAAAGGCCATGTGTGAAGACTTGGTCCCCAGTCTGTGGTGTTATTGTGAGATATTGGACCCTTTAGGAGGCGGGGCCTACTGGGAATGTGTCCTTAAAGAGGACATTGGGCCCCTGGCCCCTCCCTCTTTTTCTGATTCCTGGCAGCCATAAGGTGAGCAGTCTCCTTCCCCCTTGCATTCCCACCACAATGTACTGTGCCGCCACAGGCCCAAAGCAACGTGCCAAATGACCAAGGGCTGAAACCTCAGAAGTTGGGAGCCAAAAGAAATCTTTCCTTCTTTAGAGGTGATTATCTTAGGTATTCTGTCACAGCAGTGGACAACTAATATAATTACCATTTACTCCCATTTTCCACTACAAGGAATGAGAGAACTACACTAGAACAGCAAGGGCCTAACTAGATAAAAATGATGATACACATCAAAAGGACACAAGAGCCAGCCCTGCATCAAAATAAATATTAATAGAGCCGGGCGTGGTGGTGCACGCTTATAAACCCAGTACTTTGGGAGGCGGAGACCGGAGGATCCGGGTTTGTGGCCAGCCTCAGCTCTCTTGCTCTCTCTCTCCCTGTCTCTCTCTCTCTCTCTCTCTCTCCTTAGTGAGGCCCTCCACAACTTCGTGAGACCTGGGGGCGTAGCGCGGAGGTAGAACGCCCCTGCGTTCAATCCCCGGTACCGCAAAAAAAAATATATTAATAGCAACAAATTATATAACCCATAAAATAATCTGAGTCTAAGCTAAATAAATGAGAAAGAGAAAAAGCTTTTCCTTTCAGTAGAGTACCAGTTAATAAATGTAAAAGAAACAGAATTAGAAAAAATGCTTGCCTCCTTATTCTCCCAACACCATGTATTCCACAATTGCACTTTTCACACTAATGAGATTTTTATTTTCAAATTCCCTCTAGACTATACTTGAAGGAAGGAATTCCGTCATTCACTTTGGCATCTCCAGCACCTGGCATACAACTAGGTGCTTTGTCTACATATTTATAGCTTGTCATATGTCACAAATGATTAAGACAGAAGCATTTAACAAATATTTCTTCACCTAATGAGTATGGGTCCTTTATTAGTTACAAGAAACTTGTTTTCATTTTCTGATCAAATCCCAAACTCTTCTTCATACAATAAGACAGTAAGTAAATAAACAAAGCTCATTTAATATTGGTAAATCAAAGCAATGTGTTTATCTGCAAAATCAAAGCAGTTATGGGTTTGAAAGGAATACCCTAACCAGCAGAACTATATAAACACACAAACCAAATCTATTCTCAGAATAGATGGGTAAACTTTACCTACAATATAATTAGTTCTGTTTTTGATCCATGAACAAGCTGCTTGATTGTCTAACCTGAACATCTGACTTTACCTGGAGTGCTTGTTCTTGGATATCACGAAATAATTCCATATCTTTCTCAGTCATGATTTCTTGGCTCCCAAAAAGTCGCTCCTCATTTTCTTGTTTGCCATCCCAGCCGTCCTGATTGTCTGCACATAAAGAAAGGGCTCACGTGTTACTTGCACTATTGTTAATTTAATATATGAACTTTCAATTTGAAGACCTTAATATTATTTATATAACAAAGGAGAGCATTAAACTGGCTTCTAGAATGACAGTACTTACTAAAGAATCTTTACATAATTATATCTGCCTTTTAGTGAACATCCTGAGTAGTCCTAAAGCTTCCAAAAATATGACATAACCAAATTTAAACGTCATTAAAGGAGATTACATTTTAGTAGGCAGAACAAGAAAAGGGCATAGGGAATATAAAAGTTATTTTGAAATAGTATGAATATGGCATTTTTAATATGGGTTTAATGTGTCAACATTCAAAAGGATAATCTTCAAAGTCCTAACTATCAGGAAGTACTAACTCCCCTCACATCCAGGGTGCCCTATTAAAGCACAAACTCCACAAACCTGAGGACCACAGATGATAATCCTCTGGGTAAGTATGAAAAATTATGATAATCATCCACTAAATGATGGCTCTTCCTCAACTGGGCAAAAAAATTAGTGAAGGGAGTATTTGGGGTTATGCAGATCATTATCCTTTGCATTTGAAGATGACACTGCTGATGGCCTCATTTCCTCTTTGTATGAGTGTGGCTGAAAAGACCAATCAGTGACAGTTCTTTTCAAATCGACTGCACATACAGGCTGTCTGTAATTCACTTAGTACAAGAAGAAAAAGGACAAAGACTCATTGTTGATAAATTTCTCAAAGTGAAAAAAAAGTACAATCTAAAGGTACTATGTAATTTAATGCCCCCTAGTGAATGACACAGATGTATGAAGGCACAGATGTAGTATGGCACTTGGCAGCACTGTATAGGACCATGTACAAGTTGTTCCTTAAAGTCTACAATTCATAAAGAAAATGATACAGCTCATTAAAACAAACACACCAATGCCTAAGGTTCAATGTTAGTTCTCCATATACCTTATACATTTGCTCTAACAATTTCTAATTCTAAAACTTTCCAGTAGATTCTTTTAGTAATCCATCTCCAGTGCAAATGGTTAATGTGAAAAGTGCCTTTCATTAGAATTTGCTTTGAGACTTTTTGCTTCTAAGTCCAACCTAAAGAGATTGCATATTTCCTTATAAATATGCTCAGACTGAAGCTCTACAGTCTATACAGCTGATAAAAGACATCAAAAGTCTTGAATGCTTAAAGAGTAATTAGTTGATTGCCACTCTGGTGAAAAACCAATCAATAAAGCAGAGAAGGGGAACCTGATAATGAGGATATTGTCTCCTGAACCAGACCAATCAAGTGTGCGTGTGTTACTAGGGTTTGAACACAGGGGCATTCTACCTCTGAGCTATACCTCAGCCCTATTTTATTTTTTATTTTGAAACAGGGTCTCACTAAGTGGCGGGGGGCCTTGTGTTGCTGAGGCTGGGTGTGAACCTGCGATCCTCCTGTCTCAGCCTCCCAATCAAACACTTATAAAAGTAGGAATGAAGAAGTAGTGAATACACTCACCAAAAGGACGTTGGGGAGAGGGAACCAAAGTTAAGAAATTCTCCTGTAGTAAGTGAAACATTGTAACTTTGGTTCTTGTGCCCCAAGAGTTCATTCTCATTCATTTACTTTTTTTTTTTTTTTGCGGTACTAGGGATTGAACCCAGGGGCGTTCTACCTCCGTGCTACACCCCCGGCCCTATTTTTTATCCTTTATTTTGAAACCGGGTCACACGAAGTTGCAGAGGGCCTCACTAAGTAGCTGAGGCTGGCCGCGAACCGGGATCCTCCAGTCTCCGCCTCCCAAGTACTGGGATTACAAGCGTGCACCAGCCACCACACCCGGCTTCTCATTCATCTACTTTCCTTGGAGCCCTTTCTACTTCCTTGACCGGCTTCCGTTTTCTAAATTCAAGGCTCAGTAATGAGGTTACTTTAAGCTTTAATTATGTGGTCACCTAATCAAATTCTTCTCCTCTGACTTGAATTATCTGCTACACTATTAGGTCCTCTACACAAATGTTTTCTATTCTAAAAACTAGGGAACCCAGCCTAACATACAGGCAAATAGTCTCTAGCCATGGTTTTCTCTCCCTTTCTCTCAATTTAATCCATAAAATCTTACAAATATAGTCCCCAAGATCTGAAGTAGAAAATCCAATGAGTTTATCATATTTACATATATTTTAGTCTTTTCTGTATGCTTAGTTCAGTTTAACCACTCATGGTTTTCCCAATTTCCTTCTAGGAATAAAGCAAACATCATGATGCTCATTACATGATTTAATATATGAAATGCACAATTATCTTTTTTTCTTTTTTTTTGTGGCAATGAGGATTGAACCCAGGGGCGTTCTACCCCCAAGCTACATCCCCACTTCTTGTTATTTTTTGTTTTGAAACAGGGTCTTGTTAGGTTGCTGAGAGTCTCATTGCATTGCTGAGGCTGTCATCAAAACTGTGATCCTCCTGTCTCAGCCTTCCAAGTACCGGGATTGCAGGTGTGCACCACCACGCCCGGCTTGGACAGTTATCAAGTCAAGGTGATACCCCAAATTTCTGTAGGCAGATTCTTTTTGCTTCTACCAAATCCAGCTTCATTTTACCTAAGAGCTCCAACTGGTCTACTCTACAACTTCATCTCTTGCCTCTAATTCCTGCTATCGTATCATGTAAATATGGATCTTTAATACATTCTTATATTTCACAATCAACTTTTTATAACCAAGTATAAATCTATTTGAGATAACTAGGGTTGCTCCAAATAACACACTTTGGAATACTTTTATTTCTAAATTTGTTTGGAACTTTTACCTGTGGGCCAATCTGAAGTGCTTGATTTTCGGTTGCCCTTTTTCCTGATTCTATATTGCTCAGAGTAGTCTACCACTTCCCCTCGAGCTTTCCGCCCATCAGGGGAAGGGGTGAAGAATTTGGTAAGGCCATCAATGAGCCCTTTGGTTTTCTTGTTGAATTTCAAGGAGACACTGCTATCTCTGCAGAAGTCCAAGCCATCTATTCGCTCTAGATACCCTTCTTCTGATGATGATGCTGACTGGCTGGAGAGAGTGATTTTACGTTTCCTACCCCTTCCAGGGCCAGTTCGAACTTTGCTGAAGGGACCTTTTGATCTAAAGAATCAAACAGGGAAAAAACAAATCTATTAAAAAGAAATCATTTTAAGGTTTCTATTTAATATACATAAAACACATACTAAGAAAATAATTTACAGCTTTATAAAAAGTATATTGTTAAAGTTCTGTAAACTATAAACAGTATACGAATGAGAATGATATTATCATTAGAAACATATATTTCCAATATAGTGAAAAGAACCCTAAGCCAGAAGTCAAAAGATGTGTTCAAGTCATAATTCTGCCACTTAGCTGTACATCTTAAACAAATCACATTCTCTCTAAATATTAGTGTCTTTATCAGTGAAATGAGAGTTGGACCAGAGAACAACTAACATCCCTCCAGGTAAAAAGGCTTATAATACTGTGATCTTTGAGCCAACTCAGAGTTATATGTTTACCTCTCAACACAAAGATGGATTACTCTCTGGAAGTCAGAAATCAAAAGATCAATAATTCTGGTTCTGTATATTTCAGGTTATAACACTTATTAATTGTAGAAAAGGTAGACAAAATATTTTAGAATATAAAGAGAGGTTTAAGTCATAAAGATATTTTACATATAATCAAAGGTGAATTGCTATAGAGGTTGCATGTGTATGTATATGTTTTACTGGGGACTCAACCCAGGGGCGTTCTACCTCTGAGCTATACCCCCAGCCCTATTTTATTTTTTATTTGGAAACAGGATCTTGCTAAGTTACCACGTGCTGGCAAACCTGTGATCCTCCTGTCTCAGCGTCCCAAGTACTGGAATTACAAGTGTGCACCACCATGCCTGGCTAATAATTTTTTTTTAAAGACAGAATTAACTACGGAATGTTGTCCCACCTCCTCCAGACACAGCCCATTTTCCTAGTCCAAAATTTCTGATTTCTGTTAATAGATTAAAATACTCACATTATTCTATATCAGGAGAACACAAAAATGGAGCATAGCTATCACCTCAACAGGAAGAAGCTATGCAGTGATTTTTACACCTGATAGACATAAACAACTGAGATGTGATCAAAAGAGGAACCTACAAAATGCTACAATAACAAATTCTTCTTTGCTGTTTTTTATAATGAGGAGCAATATAAGCAATGGTTAAGAGTCACACTTTGGTGCCTGACTACTTCCTTAACAACAACAGCTACACTTCATTGGGTTTGGGGAAAATTAAATGATTTAATACATGTGAAGGAGAACAGTGCCTGGCACTTTATTAAAAACTCAATAAGTGTTGTTATTATATAAAAATGCCAGTTCTAACAATGGAAATTTTTTCATAAAATAAGTGAATCCTACACTATAGAGAAGGCCCTATCCTTTTCTCCCCTCACCTTGCCACAAGTACAACTTACACCGTGTTTTGTTTCTTTAACCTGTTTTTTGGACGTCCTATTGGATTAGCATAGCGCCGTTTTATCTGTGCTGCCTTCTTTTGTAGAAGTTTCCGTCCTTTTTTCCTAGGCCGACATATTTGACATATCCACATGCCTATAAAGAAATAAAATTACACACAAGTATGATAGACATAAATACACTTAAAGTTTGCAGACAGCCCAACTTAAGATTCTAACCTCTTTCACGTCAAGGACTAATGTTTGAAAATCTGATGAAAGCCCCCCCCAATAAACATGAAAATACATACACACACAATTCTATAAATGACTGGAAGGAATTCACATACACCCCGAAGTTTGCAAATTAACGAAATCTACTAATTCTCAGTTAAAAATCTGCTCTACAACCAGGACCCAGATACTGATGTCTAATAACCATCCTACAACAAAAAGATACAGGCTTCTATAAGGTAATGGCTGATTCCAGAGCAGGGAAAATACAAGATAACCTGGAAGATTGTATAGTGCCAAAAAAGAAAGAAATGCTCAAAAAATGATAAAGCCATGTCAAAAGGACAAAGGAGCCAACTTGAAGGCATTTCTGATAGCCAAATCTGGAACAATTTGAGCTCAAAAATAATCGGAACAGTGGATAATTTGGAACAATGGAACCCACAGAATAAAATATTCATGAGTCTATAATGATATAAATAACTGAATAAATAAATGTGAGAAAAGGATAGCTCATCTTTATAGCGGAATTTCAACTACTAAATGTAGAAAGAAGATAGAAACAGAGTCACCATTATGCAGGCAACACAGTAATAAATGGACAAGCATTATTGACATGCTACAGTTAGTGAGCAAAAGGGAAAAACATGAACTCTAAAGTATCTGTCAGATTTTTCTCCCCTCCCTTCCTCCCTTCCTTCCTTTCTCTCTCTCTCTCTCTCTTTTTTTTTTTTTTGGGGGGTGATACTGTGTGTTAGTTAGTTACTGGGGATGGAACCCAGGGGCATTCTACCTCTGAGCTATACCCCCAGGCTTTTTTTATTTTTTGTTTTGAAACAGAGTCTCACTAGGTTGCTAAGAGTCTCACTAAGTTGCTGAGGCTGGTCTTGAACCTGTGATCCTCCTTCCTGTCTCAACCTCCCAAGTACTGGGATTACAGACATGCACCACCACACCCAGCCCCCAGACCCCAGCCCTATTTTGAAACAAGGTCTTGCTAAGTTATGGCCCACTGGCCTCGAACCTGCAATCTTCCTGTCTCAGCCTCCCAAACACTGAGATTACAGGAATATACCACTGCCACTGGCACCTGTCAGGTTTCTTTATTGTAATCAAGTGATCAAAATTGATACTACAGCTGGACATGGTGGCCCACGCTTGTAATCCTAGTATTTGGGAGACTGAGTCAGGAGGATCATGGGTTCAAGGCCTCAACAATTTAGTGAGACCCTCAGCAATTTAGTGGGACCCTATTTCAAAATAAAAAATAAAATAGGGTTGAGGGTGTAGCATTACAAAATTAATTAATTAATAAAAAGATACTATTAGGCTGGGCACAGTAACACATGCCTGTAATCCCAGTATAGGCTCAAGGACAGCCTTAGCAACACAGCAAGACTCTCAGCAACCTAGCCAGACCCTGTTTCAAAAGAAAAAATAAAAAAGGTCTGGAGATGTAGCTCAGAGGTAGAATGCCCCTGGATTCAATCCCCAGTACCAAAAAATTCATAACTTCAGTCTAATCATAAGAAAGCAACAAACCACCCCAAATTGAGGGGCTTTCTATGAAATAACTGACCAGTACTCTTCAAAAAAGTGTCAAGGTCAGGAAAGACAAAGTCTGAGGAACTATCACAGACTGAAGAAGACTAAAGTAATATTAAAGCTAAATGTAATGTGAGAGTCTGGATTGGATCCTAGACCAGAAATCCTAATGAGACCTATAGATTAGTTAATCATATCATATCAACATTAATTCCCTGGTTTTAATAATTATAGTATGGTTTTGTAAGATGATAACATTAGGGGAAGCTAGGTAAAGGATATAATGAGAGTTCTCTGTACTATTTTGCCACTTTTCCGTAGTCTCAAAAAAATTCAAAATAAAATGTTTCCTACTTTTATAGTTGTTATAAATATAATATAGTTGTTATAAATATTTTATAGTTGTTATAAATATAGCCTCTTTTGTAGAAGTCAAACACAAAGGACAGAAGTCCTAAGAAAATCCTCTTTATCTTGAAGGATTCTCAGAAGGCCTCTTTCCCAGACTTCAAATGAATGGAAAAGGTAGGGAAGAGGGTATTCTTCTAGTATGCAAAAATTTAAGACTTTTCAAAAGGTAAAAATCAATAGAATGGCCTCAGAGTAATTCAAGTAAGATCTTAAAGCTGGTAACTTGGCAATAACCTATGGCTGTGTCCTTTTCCATCAACAGGGAAATTTTCTCCAGACATTATCAAATACCATATAGGCATTTTACTTAAGAAACTTATAAATCACAAAATCAGAGTTGAAATGGAACTTATGACAGGACTAACTGAATTTCTCTTTTAAAGAAGCTAAACATATGATTTGATGGCATTCCATGGAAGTCCACACAAAAGGCAATTATATCCCCAAAAAATAAATTTCAGAAGGTACAAAAGCCAAAAGAATAGAATAACATTAACCTGAACCCTTATGATTTGGACACTTGTTCATGACTTGTTTTAGAAAAAGGTTTTGGTTTGGTTTTTTTTGTTTGCTTTTTTGTTTTTTTTTATGGTTCTGAGGATTGAACCCAGGGGCATTCTACCTCCAAGCTATACCCCCAGCCCTATTTTATCCTTTTATTTTGAAACAGGATCTCACTAATTTACAGAGGGCCTCGCTAAGTTGCCGAGACTGGCTGTGAACCTGTGATCCTCCTGTCTCAGCCTCTCAAGTACTGGGATTACAACCGTGTGCCACCACACCCAGCTCTGTTTTTTTGGGGGTAATTTTTTTTTAACTTTTGAATAAACCAGATTTCAATAGCTCTAGGCCCCTCTAAAGTGCTGATCAGTGATACAATCAACATGTTCTAATATAATTTCATTTCCTCCTTTTAAAAAAAATATTTCAGGATATTACAAAAGACATGTACTTTGGCCTCTAGCTATCCCTACCTTTAAGGCAACAGCTCTCTTCCTACTTATACAACTCCCAAAGAATCAATTATTTTTTCATTTTACTGTGGATAAAATGTGCATTCACTAACTTTATTAATTTGTATTCTCAGTTTATATTACTTTACTCAGTTATATGACTCAGTTGTATTACTTTACATTCTCAGTTTCATTTCAGAAAGTATTTCTCACCTTTTGGCATCCGCGTGAGTGGTGGATCACAACACTCCATGTGGAAACCCCGGTCACATGAGTCACAAAAGAGCATATTATCCTTAAAAAGAGAAAAAATAAAGGAAAAGATAGTTTTGCTTAACCTTATGCAACAGAAACCTATCAGGATCATCACTTCATAAAACCTAGGAAGCTTCAATGTATATTATCTAAACAAATAGTTTGCATTAGCAAAAGTTTTGTTTCATCTATTCTTTGATGAGAAGCTATAGTTATATTATTTTCCAGTATCCAATAGCCAGGAAAAAGCTAACTCTGGTTTGTTTTAATAAAAAAGAAAAGTTGGCGGGCACAGTGGCACAAGCCTATAATCCCAGCACTTGGGAGGCTGACAAAGGAGGATCACAGGTACAAGGCCAGCTTCAGCAACTTAGCAAGACCCTGTTTCAAAATAAAACATAAAAAATAGGGCTGGGAGTATAGCTCAGAGGTAGAATTCCCCTAGGTTCAATCTCCAGTACCATCACCAAAAAAAAAAAGAAAGAAAAAGAAAAGGACAAATTGTAATTAGGAAATGAATATTCCTAACTGAATTCTCTATATTGTTCCAAGAAATTTGGGGAGTATTTCCTTAAAGTAGCTTTCTGCCAATTATATATGAAGGTGTTTTACAAATTACCTAGAAATATCCTAAGTCTAAATGAGCAAGTATTCTAAACTAATGCTATGTAATTTAAGGAGGCTACTGTTCTAAATTCTACCGGACCAAGAGACTGAAAAATAACCAGCCACACTTGAATGGAAAGGCCAGTTTTAAATTCTACTTCTAAGTGAAATGCATGTGCTGGAAGGCAAAGATACTCACTGCATTTTTGCCTTGATCTCGACAAGAGCTGCATGTTTTACACTCGATGCACTGCCATCGTAAGGCCTTCACTCTAACCGTTAGTTCAGGGGAAAACTTTAAACAGGATGGATGACCTAGTAAGAGGGAGGGAAATTCGTGAATGAAAAAATCAAGAATTACATTGTAACTGTACTAAAGAAATAATGTAGAAAAGGCAATTACCTTAAACACAAAATATATATCAAATAAAACAAGATACTCCTGGTAGCTTGCCATACAATGCCTTATCAGGACTTGGCACTGGATTCAGTTGTATTAATGCTAAATAGAATTTAGATCACCTTTCCCCAGTATGAGTATAAAAAACTCAATACACTCCAAACTTAATTTAGCCTGCATTAAAGCACTGTTTGTATATTTGTTGGCATGTATATGAGTACAAATATGCTCAGGCCACCTCCGGAAAAACCCACAAAAGGCTACTTACATTGACAGCATCCTAGAAAATGGAGCTATAAACTTTTTTTTTTTTTTTTGCGGTACCAGGGATTGAACCCAGGGGCGTTCTACCTCTGATCTATACCCCCAGCCCTATTTTTTATCCTTTATTTTGAAACCAGGTCTCACTAAGTTGCGGAGGGCCTCACTAAGTAGCTGAGGCTGGCCGCGAACCCAGATCCTCCGGTCTCATCCTCCCAAAGTACTAGGATTACAAGCATGCGCCACTACACCCGGCTGAGCTATAAACATTTTGAAGAAGAAGGATTTTACATTTTGCTTTGTAACCCTTTTGTGCTTTATTATTTATTTATTTATTTATTTATTTATTTATTTATTTATTTTTGGTGGTACTGGGGATTGAACCCAGGGGCGTTCTACCTCCAAGCTACATCCCCAGCCCTATTTTTATTCTTTATTTTGAAACAGGGTTTCACTCGGTTTCAGAGGGCCTCACTAAGTAGCTGAGGCTGGCCACAAACCTGCGATCCTCCTGTCTCAGCCTCACAAGTACTGAGATTACAAGTGTATGCCACCACACCCAGCTCTCCCTCTCTCCCTCCCCCCTTTTTGGTGGTACTGGGGATTGAACCCAGGGACATTCTACCTCCGGGCTACAATCCCGGCCCTATTTTTTATTCTTTATTTTTAAACGGTGTCACTAAGTTGAGGAAGGCCTCACTAAGTAGCTGAGACTGGCCATGAACCCAGATCCTCCGGTCTCAGCCTCCCAAGTACTGGGATTACAAGCATGCGCCACCACACCTGGCCTCATTTTTTTAATGATAACGATAACAAGTTACTTCTGTATTTTAAAAATACATAATAAAAAACTCATCACTGTGTGAGTTATTTGGTCATGATTTGCTCACTAAGCTAAAACTAAAACCAAAGCAATATTTCTATTGGGATCAGAATTAATAACAACAGAAAAAAAAATTCCTCTTCCAGGAGTTAGTATTGGTTTGATTCTTAAAAATTAAAGATAACCAATTTGCCCTCAACTCTGAAAAGATTTGTCCCTCTCCTCTAAAAGTTGGCATAATTCTTTGCTGAAAGGGCTAGTTAAATCATCTTTTCTCCCCTCTTTTCTATTTCTTAAAGAATTTTCTTTTATAAGCCGGGCGTGGTGGCACACACTTGTAATCCCAGTACTTTGGGAGGTGGAAACCAGAGGATCCAGGTTCCACTGGATAATACAATATCCAGTGCCACCAGTAAAATACAAATCTTTTACCATTATTTCTTCAGTTCTAGATTGGGAGTTTGTTATCTTTCAATTTTTGTTATTATAAAAGCTGTACAATGATGTTTCGATGCTGCTTTGCCGTGCATTCCTGTTATTACTTAGGTAAAACTTTCTTCATATGCTCAACAATCAATTTGCTCGCTCTCATATAAACTGCCTGTCATAGGCTCTCTCTCTTTGGACTTTTTGCTTAGAAATATAAGCATGCTCTGAACTTACATATAGCATTTGCCATATTTAATGCAATTATTTTCCCCAAACTATTCTTGCTTTTTAAATTTGTGGGATGTTAATTTTCAATTTAGAAAATATCAATTTTCATATATTTGACTATGTCTATGCTTTTCTTCCTTGGTTATTGTGATGGCCAGCCTCCAAGCCTCCCTCCTTGGACAGATCATTGCCTCCTTGTATAATCCTTTCCCACAATGAATAGGATCAATCTGTGTAACCAATAGGATATTGCTGAAATGACAGCGTGGCTTCTAAGGCTAGGTAATAAACGATACTGCAGATTCCCCCTTGCAATCTCTTGGACACTCTTTCAGGGAAATCAGTTGCCATCCTGTGGACATTCATGCAGCCCTTTAGAGAGGTCCACGTGGCAAAGACTGAGTCTTCTTGTCAACAGGCAGTAGCATCAACCTGCCAGCGAGGTGACCGAGCCATCATGGAAGTTTTCAGGTATCATAGCACCCATTAAAATCTTAATTGTGGCTGGGGTGTAGCTCAATGGTAGAGTGCTCTTGCCTAGCATGCGTGAGGCCCTAGGTTTGATCTCAGGCAACACAAAAAGAAAAACTTTAACTGAAACCTCATAAAAGATACCAAATCAAAACCACCTAGCTAAGGCACTCCCAAATTCCTGACCCACAGAAACAATATGAAATAAAAAAAAGAAGTTTGTTATAGCTTTAAGCTGCTATTTTTCACAAAGTACCTTGTTTCTATAGCATAGATAACTTTTATTATCTTATTTCTTTAAAAGTTATCTCTACAGTCATAGTTTACAAATTGTGCTATTCCATAGCTTAGGCTCAGAGACCTCCACAAATATGCTTCTTAAGTGGGAGAGCTGTAACACAATACTCCACTGCCCCCATTTCATCCCCACCTCAATGAGAACAGGGTCTTTTTTATGTTTTATATATCTGGGTTCCCATAAATTGCATTTGGGGAAAAGGTTCCACTACTAAAATAGTCTGTAAATAGTATATTGTATGACATGACCCTATATCTTTATCTATTCTTTTATGATTTTATGATTTATATTTAACTATGAAATCCATCCAGATTCATTTTGGTTTGGGATATTACGGTCACCTAGCACCCAAGAGCTATTCCCATCGCCTTCTAATGCTTCCATACAGAAGAAATGAAAAGCTAAAATCTATGCTTCCTAAACACCTTGGCAGCTAGGCTCCACATATGAATTGAGTTCTGCCAACTGGATGTGTTCAAGGAATATCTGAAAGACAGAAATGAAGCAAAGATCATCTTCCTTCTGGTACAGTTTCCTAATGCAAAACCGTGAAACAACAGCATCCACTCTTCCATCTTAAAATCCATTCCTCTTCATGGCTATCCAGAAGCAGTTGTGATGATGGTCATATTTAGCATCATAATACCTAGCTACAGAACTCAATAGTTCTGTGTTGGCCTCCTCCTTCTAATTCTCCCAGACAGAAGAAGAAATGGTGACTCCCCTGGTGTCTCAGTTTCTGCAGTGGCCCAGGAGTCCTAAAAGGTCAACCTAGAGCTTGCCTCTTCAGCTCTTCGCAACAATTTCACGAATACCTAATTCCAGTATTAAATGCCTTTCCTCTTGAAGTATCCATACTGTGCCTTTGTTTTCTGGACCAAATCCTGAATGTTACTGATATAAAAAACTGAAAATTAAGCCAATGATCAAAGACAATGCTAGTTTACTAAAACCTTCCTGTAAGGTCTTGTGAGTTCTTAAAATGTAGAGCAAGACTATCTCTGGAACTGACAAATTAGATGACTCTGCAAAATCTTTCATAAGGCCCAGAATTTCACATTGCTCACTAAACTGCAGTGTCAACACTCTGTGTCCCAATATGACACAAGTAAGTTTCCATCGAGAAAAACAACTCTGTTCTCATCCTGCAACTATGTATTAAGCCTCAGGCATAGATCAAGAAAGTAGTGATTATTAAAGAAACCAGTAATAACTTCAAACTAATTGCTATGATTTACAATGCTCAATAATGAAATATAAACAGGAAAAAAGTTCACAGAAAGTTTTTTTATTAAAAAAAAACACTAAGACTCAATTTAAATTAACGAGTCAAACACTTCAGCTAATCAAATTATTCCAAGTATAGAAGTTCATCTCAGAGTGAGACTGAAACATTAGTTTCATTAAGGATTGAGGATATCGACTCAGTTAAACACTTTCCTCTTTCTCGTCAGGTGTGTTAAAAGGTAAAGGGGAAATCACATACCACTGTTGCCACAATCTGCACAGGAGATGAGTTCCTCTGGCTTCTTTTCCCGGTTTTGTTCTTTTGTACCAAGACAGAAACTACAGATGGGGATTGGTTCAGCAACCGGCTGTAAAGAAAAACACAATTCATTCCCATGCTAATACATTTCTTTTTAGTATTAATATAAAGACAGTTTTAAATTCCAATAAGAGTTCTATGTAACTTCGAGACAAATGCATCAACTCTTCTAAAATTCCAACTAAGTAGGTGAGTTTTTACAAAGACTGTTTTGGGTGGGCCTTTAAGACTAGTCCAAAAAAATTATATTTGTCATTTAGTAACTAAAAGACAGTGTGAATTAAACAAAGCAAATCCTTCACCTAAGACTGAAAGATTCAACTGAATCAAGTGCAAGAAGACAAGGTACCAACCCTGAAGAGGCATATGATCTAGTAGAAGAGCAGTAAGAAGTATAATATGGACAACCTTAACATAAAGGCGGAAAACAAAGTACTCTAAGAAACAGCAAGCACTCTGCAGCAGTGGGAAAGAAAAATCCCCATTGTGGTTTGGAAGATGGGAAGACTACATGGACTAAGGGATCGCTGGAAGCTAGTCCAAGGACAACAGTGTTAGAAGCAAATTTAAATCTGTCTGTGATTCTCTATGCTACTGCTTCCCCCTATGAGTGATCGAGAGAAAGACAATACAAGGATGAATTTAGTGTATAGCCTGCTAAAGCCAGTACTTGAAGTATACGGCTTCTGTGATGAGGAAGAAAAAAAGGAAGAAGCTAAATCACTCTGTGAAAACTGCCACTGAGTACCTTGTAAAGAAGTTGGACTTTCAAATCCAACAAAATATATACATTAAATATTTTCTATTGGTATATATCCAATATGCCTAAATAAAGCTTAAGACATAAATAAAAATTTGGACCTTATTCTGCAAGCCAAAAAAAAAAAAAAGCAATAGAGGGCTACTAACCCAGTAGATAACCACATGTATTTGAGAAAAATAATTCCAATAGCAATATAAAGACAAATGGGGAAGAGCCTAGATATAAGTAAAACATTTTAACGGTGACTGAAATAGCCTGGACCCCAGCTAAAGAAATGGAACAGAATTATAATGGACTTAGAAACTATAGTTGTGGGAATAATAGAAAAGAAAGTGAGTTAAACATGACTAGGGTAACTGAAAAGATGGTGATGCCAACAACTGTAAAGAAGATCAGTAGAAGCCGGGTGTGGTGGCGCACGCTTATAATCCTAGTACTCTGGGAGGCAGAGACGGGAGGATCGGGGTTCGCGGCCAGCCTCAGCTCTCTTCTCTCTCTCTCTCTCTCTCTCTCTCTCTCTCTCTCTCTACTTAGTGAGGCCCTCTGCAACTTCGTGAGACCCGGTTTCAAAATAAAGTATAAAAAATAGGGCCGGGGGTGTAGCGCGATGGTAGAACGCCCCTGGGTTCAATCCCCGGTACTGCAAAAAAAAAAAAAAAAAAAAAAAAAGATCAGGAGAAAAGCAAATTGATAAGTTCAGTTTTAACTGTGTTTAGCTGGAGGTACTCTCAGTCAACTCTTCTGTTTTTATTTTTATAGTGCCAGGGATTGAACTCAGGGCCTCATGCATGTTAGACAAGCACTCTTCCACTGAGCTACACTAAACTATTTTCATTAGGTCTTAGGCAGGGTGGCAGTAGAAAGTTCTTTAGATGCTGTCAGTCTATCAGGGAGAACAGATGAAGTACAAGAAGATCTAGATTACCATGATGGACTGTTAACCACAGGAAACACAGGAGGAAATGCTAAGTAGGGGGAAGGGTATCAGGGAAAAGTCTCACAGAAGTAGCAATGACTCCAATTCTTCCAGAAGTATGTGACAGGTTGGCCTACCAGAAGAAAATGTAGAAAATATACAGCTGGATTTGGGATGGAGAAAATGAGCTTAAAATACTTATGGAACATCCATGTAGCAATACCCATGGACACTATAATACAGGAATATGGAATCCAACAGAGAGACTGGCCTGAAGATAAAAACCTAGAAGTCATATACATACAAAATGGCATTAAAGCCATCAGAGCTAATGACTTCCCATGGAGAACAGTAGAAAGAAGACAGCTAAGGTTAGAACACCAATATTTAAGTGGCTGGTGAAAAGAAAAAAAAAAACTAAAAAGAAAATAAACTGAGAGTTGGGTAGAATATATAAAAATGTTCGAAACAAAAATAATTTTAAAAAATCCAACACAAACAAGCTAAGAGCAGTGTCCAGCTGAGCTCAAATGAGAGATGAAAGGCTAGAGGTGCTCTTTTTCCCCCCCTTGCAGTACTGGTAATAGAATCCAGGGGCATTCTTCCACCCAGCTACACCCCAGCCCTTTTCATTTCTTTTTATTTTGAGACAGGGACTCGGTAAACTGGCCTGGAACTTGGATACTTCTGCCTCAACCTCCCAAGTTGCTGGGATTACAGGCATGCACCACCGTGCCTGGCTAAAAGTTGTCTTAATTAATCAATTATTATGGCTGTGGTAAAGACTACAATTTCTTTTCCTTGAAAAGGAATATAAAGCCAGGCGTGGTGGCGCACGCTTGTAATCCCAGTACTTTGGGAGGCGGAGACCGGAGGATCTGGGTTTGCGGCCAGCCTCAGCGCTCTCTCTCTCTGTCTCTCTCTACTTAGTGAGGCCCTCCGCAACTTCGTGGGACCCGGTTTCAAAATAAAGTATAAAAAATAGGGCCGGGGGTGTAGCGCGGAGGTAGAACGCCCCTGGGTTCAATCCCCAGTACCGCAAAAAAAAAAAAAAAAAAGGAATATAAAAACAGAACTGGAGAAGAAAGGCAGGAAAGCCCTCATGCAGGAGTGGAAGCTTACAAACAAACCCCAAAGAAGGCCTAGAAAGAAGGTAGAATGCAGGTCACGAGATGTTAGCTTTATGCTGCATCCTCTAATCTACAACAGGAAGATTATAAGCAGAGGCCAAGGTTTAAAGTTTACAAAAATGATTTTGTAAATAGCTAAAGATGAACTTATGAGGATATGATCTATAAACTGGGCTGTGAGTAATGAGAGCCTTTATTCAGATGCTGGCCAAAAAATAAATAAATAAGGGATATTTTAAAAAATAAAACTGACACAACATGATAGCTAATTGATTTGGGGCCAGAAGCACAGTAAGGAAGATGAATGACTAGGAAGACATTGTTAAGAAAATTAAAAGACAAGCCATAGAATTTATAAGATATTAACAATATATTTAACCAAAAAATGGCTCATATCCAGAAAAGTTGTCTCCATAGAGGATGGGTTCCAGGATACCACCCCACCCCCATGATACCCAAGTCTGAAGATGTTCAAGTCCCTTACATAAAATGGTACATATTCTGCAGTGTACTTTAAATCATCTCTACATTATTTATAATACTTAATATAATGTAAATTCTATATAAATAGTTGTTACACTGTATCATTTAGGGAATAATGACAAAGGGGAAAGTCTATACATGCTGTGTATGGACACAACCTCTCTCAAATATTTTTGAGCCACAGTTGGTTGAATATGCAGACATGAAACTGGCAGATACAAAAAGCGGACTCAATATATATTAAGAACTCTTACATTACAATAAGGAAAAGGCAGACAACTCAACAGAAATGATGGCAAAGATTCCCACAGGTACTTCCCCACAGAAAATACATGAATAACATATTAATGGCCAAACACAGAAGATGTTTAACCTCAGCAGTCATCAAGAAACAAGACCTTCCCAAATAGTTAAAATTAGAGACACTAGCACTATTAAGTGTCAACAAGAAAGTGGAACAAATTATACACTGCTGACAGAAATGTAAGTATAAACTGACAAAACCAACTTGAGAACTATTTGACATTACTTACTAAAATTGAACATTAAAAGTATCACATGATCCAGTACTTCCACTCCTATCTAAATATCCAACTAAAGTACATGCATGCATACATATGTGATAAAACATACACAAAAATGTTCTGAGCAGTATTTTTCATAACAAATTTTACTCAGACAAAAATTATCCAAATAAGCCAGGCATGGTGGCACACGCTTGTAATTCCCAGTACTTGGGAGGCTGAGACAGGAGGATCACAGGTTCACGGCCAGCCTCAGCTACTTACTGAGGCCCTCCGCAACTTAGTGAGACCCTGTTTCAAAAATAAAGAATAAAAAATGGGGCTGGGAGTATAACTCAGAGGTAGAATGCCCCTTGGTTCAATCCCCAGTACCGTAAAAAAAAAAAATCCAAATAATTAGCAATGGCTGAACAAATAAATTGTTGTATCTATATAGTAGGATACCATGTAGTAATGAAAATAATTACAGTCAACAACATTGATGAATAACAATAATAGTGAATGAACAGGCCCAAAAGAATATAATACTCTATGATTTTAAATAATGTTCAAATGCAGTTCTATATTGTTATGTCAGGATAGTGGTGACATGCAGGAAGGAAGAGACTTCTGAGTAGCATTCTTTTTCATGACCTGAGGGTGGCTTCACAGATGTTTATTAAGTAATAATTAAGAAGTACACTTACAGTCTGTGTATTTTTCTGTATATTTTAATTAGAAAGTTAAATTAAATTAATAATAAATAAGGAGTAGGACTGTGGTACCTCTGAAACACTCAAAGAAATAGCAATGGTGATTTGGACACTGGGGTTCAGTACTTAGAAGAGAGAACAGGCAAGAGATAAACTTAAAAGCTATCAATATGCAGGTGTTAACTGACAGTACCCAGTGAGAAGGCAGAGTCGGTAAAAAAAAGGTGGAGAGTGAGAACAGAAGAGTGGAGAAGCAGGATAAAGTCAGAGATAGAGAAATACCAATATTTAGGGGCATCAGAGGAAAAGGGGTGACCAAAAAGGACCAGGCTGAGAGAAAATAGAACCAAGAGAAGCAATGGTGCAAGAATTTTAACAAGCGGAAAGTAATCAACTACCAATTTTGTAAAGATAAAGTATCTATTGCATTCTGCACTTGAAAAATAGTGAGAGACCTCACTACAAGACTGCAATTTTCAGTGAAGGATATGAACTAAAGTCACAGAAACCAACAAATTGTCATGAAGGAACAGTGGGCAGATAAGTAGTAAAAGGTTTTAATATATTCTAAATGTTTAAGATGAGAAAGGCTTGCCATGTTTAAATGCAGAAAAGAAGACAAATGTGGCCAAAGATTTCAGGAAACAAGAAGTAACAAGACATATTAAGTGGTTCAAGTGTAGAGGCTATACTGTTCAATATGGCAGCTGTTGCAACATGTAGTTTAAATTAATTATGTTCAAGCCGGGCGTGGAGGCACACGACTGTAATCTAGTACTTGGGAGGCTGAGACAGGAGGATTGCAGGTTCATGGCCAGTCTCAGCAACTTAGAAAGTCCCTCTGTAACTCAGTGAAACCCTGTTTCAAAATAAAAAATAGAAGAGGGCAGTGGAGTGTAGCTCAGAGGTAGAATGCCCCTGGATTCAATCTTTCAATCTACAGAAACACACACACACACACACACACAAAATAAATAAATAAATAAATAAATAAATAAGTTTACATTTAATTCCTCAGCCTCATTCCAAGTGCCCAATAGTCACATGTAGTTGGTAGCTGACAATACTGGACAGTACCAATACAGAATAACTTCACGGAGAAGTTCTACTGGATAGCACTGCTTTAGAAAAGTGGGTGGACTCTAACACATGAGTAAAGAGACAGACTTTAGTAGTATGGAGTGACACTTGGAAGTAGAATAGTGGAGATGGGAAAAAGTTGAGGGTATCATTTCCATTATTTCTAGAAAACAGGAAATAAAATCACCTGCTAAAAAAGTGAGCCAGGGGTTGGCTAGATTGAACATAAGAAAGTGAGAGCTAATGGAGGAAACTGAGAGGTGGAGATTGGCTGGGACCAAAAAAAGATAAGGAAAACATCCCCTATCAAAATGGAAATTGGACACACATATACCTCAGTAAAATAGAATAAGAAAAGCATGTGTCAACATAGAGAATAAATTCAAAATTCAGGAGAGGAAGGCTGAGGGAGCCCCTGCAAAATGGTCTCCATCTATTACTACGATAGAAGGCAATATCACTTGTTTAAAAAAAAGTACAAATTTAGGCATTTAGAGAGAGCAGAAAAGTTCTGGAAGTCTGTGTGTGGAAGGTGTTAGGGAATCACAACCTTCTTAGCATCTTTGAAGCCTTGAATGGACAAAAACAGAGAGCTGGAGATTGACAAGGGGTACGGGCCACTAGAACACAAATGCAAGCATGTCTAAAATGGAGGATCACAAAGCTGAGGCTGGACATTATGAACAGAAGGGGGCTGGCAAACTGCAAGTACAAGGAGGTAAAGTACCATAAGAAACCAGACGAAACTAACAAAGGTTTGGTAGCCGTTGAAAGAATTAGGAGAATAAAAGGACTGACAATTACGATCAGCAGAAGAGCTTTTTGTTTGTGATTTCCTAAGTATCAAGTTCTAGCTAATGAAGAAATCCCCAAATGGTAAATGTGCATATATTCCTTAATGTTTAGTAAGGGCTGTTCTAGACACTGAGGGTAACAATGGTGAATGAGACAGACAAAGCACCCTCTCTTGTGGAACTACTTTCTAGTTGAGTGCTGAAAAAACACGACAGAATTAGGAAGTCAAGAGGCTGGGAAAATATGGTTTTAGGAGAATCATATAAATGTGTTCAAGTCAGCAAAAATGGTGACTGGGCCCAAGATAGGAAAGGCAAGTTTTACAAAGATAGTTTTAGAGAAAAAAATATTGGTAAATAACAGTTCAAGCCCTCCTCCCCTCCTCCCCTCCTCCCTACACACGCACAAGCAGAGATCATGTTATTAGAAAATGGAAAAGAATTTCACTTCAGAAAAATCTGTTCAATGAGGAACAGGTGATTGTTGTTAATCACCTGAGAGGTAATGAAGATGAAGATACATCTCTTCCTCTGGGGTCTCTCTCCACCACCGCCCTCTTTTTAAAACAGGTATAAGAGTGAGGAAAAACAGCTCTCAGGGAGATAAAGGACAATTCAATGTAATAACCTACTGGTAGTAGGTCAGAATACCTCAGTTCAAAAATTATGCAAATTGGATCATTTTTCAGCAGTCTGGTTACAAATAGTTGGGTATACAGGTTGTGGTGGTGTACACCTATAATACCAGTACTTGGGAGGCTGAGACAGGAAGATCGCATGTTTGAGGACAGCTTCAGCAATGTAACGAGACTCTCAGCAACCTAGTGAAACCCTGTTTCAAAACAAAAAATAAAAAGGGCTAGGGTGTAGCTTGAATGTAGAATGTTCCTGGGTCCAATCCCCAGTACAGAAAGAAAGAGGGTGAGCTGAGTTCAGATAAAGCACCCTGTGAAATCTGCAATCACCACAGAGTTGGAGAAGCCTGCATTAGGATAGGAAACTACAGGGCAGGCTGGGAACAGAACCACAACTCAAACTAAGTTATTATAACTAACATATTTAAGGATATCAAAGTACTTGGTTAACAAACCACCACCCAGGGGCATTCTACCTCCAAGCTATACCCCAAGCCCTTTTTTTGTTGTTTTGTTTTTTGAAACAGTGTCTTGCTAGATTGCTGAGAGTCTTGCTAAGTTGCTAAGACTGGTCTCAAACCTGCGTTCCCCCCCCCCCAAGTACTAGGATTACAGGCATGTGTCACCATGCCCAACTATCAACCACCACTTCTTCTTTCTTTTTCTTTTTTTTTTTTTGCAGAACTAGGGATTGAACCCAGGGGCATTCTACCTCCAAGCTACACTCCCAGCCCTTTTTTTATTCTTTAGTTTGAAACAGGGTCTCACTAAATTGCAGAGGGCCTCACTAAGTAGCTGAGGCTGGCCACTAACCTGCGATCCTCCTGTCTCAACCTCCCAAGTACTGGGATTACAAGCGTGCGCCACCACGCCGGGCTTCAACCACCATTTCTGAGGGATAGATCATTTTACTGCTTAAGAGAGCAAACAGAAGGAGAAAGAGAAAGTCTGAAAAATTGTTGCTGTTCTTCAGCATAGGAAATGTAGTCTTAAAAAATTTAAAGTATGCAGAATTCTATGTCTTCAAACATTCATTTTCAATGGAATACTATTCAACTATAAAAAGAATGAAATTATGTAATTTGCAGCAATACTGATGGAACTGGAGGACATTATGTTAAATGAAATAAGTCAGACACAGAAAGACAAATACTCCACATTCTCACTTACATATGGAAGTGAAAACATTGATTTCATAGAAGTAGAGAGCAGAACAGTGGTTACCAGAGCCTGAAAAGGGTGTGGGGTGGGGTAGATGAGGAGAGGACTATTAACAAAAAGTTCAGGAGTGCAGATGGATAGGAGTGACTTCTAATGCTCTATATAGTATGGTAAGATAACTATGATTGACAGCAGTTAATTGTGCACTTCAAATAGCTAGTAGAGAAGATTCTGGATGTTACCAACACAAAGAAATGATAAATGTCTAAGGTGATATGTATGCCAGTTACCCTGATCTGATCATTGCCCACTGTATAAAAATGTACTGAACTGCCACCTTGTACCCCATAAATATGTACAATTACTGTTATTGAAAAATAAGAACTATATTTTATACTTTTGTTGGTGCACTTATATTATATATCATGATGGGATTCAAAGTAATACAAACATACACTATCACATCACTTGGTGTGTTTCTCTCCACATTCCCCCCAACTCCTGCCTCCCTGTACATGTTAGAGAGATTGATAGTGGTACTGTCATATGTGGTCATAGCATTGTTTGAACTCTTTCCTTCCTCAATCCTCCTTTTCTTCCTCCTTGCCCCCTTCCCCCAATCCTCTTCCACTTTTCTACTGGCCTCTCTCCTCATTTATCTGAAGTCCTTTTGTTTCCTATTTTCTCTCTAGCTTCCACATATGAGAGAAAACTAGAACTATACAGTAAAGTTTCTAAGGGCAAAAATGGTACTGCTTAAAATCATACCTAAGAAACTCCTAGCAAAACTGTCCCTATATGTCCCTGTATGTTCCCTGTAGTATTACTGGTTAATATTTTTGTATATGATCCATGCTTCTTATTACTTGGCTTTGTCTATCCCAAGCCAATTTTACTGAAACCATTCAAATCTATTCATTAAAGTAGGGTGTGGGGGTGTAGTGACTGAGAGAAACTGGCTGCCTGGTTACTTGGAACCATGTAGTCAGCTTAACTAAATTTTCTGGAATTTATCAAATGATCATAGTCTTAGACCTTGGCTACCCACTCAACAAAACAACTCTCTGATTAGTCTCAGTAATGACAATTTAAGTTTAAATAGTATTGAAATATATAGTATAAAAATAAGGCTGAAAAGCAATTTATTAACTCAAAGGCACTGGTCCAAGAATACTGAAATGGTACAGAAACAGTCTTCAGTAACACAAGGCAATGTAGCCATAATCTCCTCAAACTACATACTTCCCATTGAAGATGTATTCTCTTTGACATCACAGGACCAAGCAAGATAGTGATAAATTTTTCAGCTACCAAAACAAAATTAACCATAGAGAAATATCATTACTAACAATGATCATGAAATTTTTAATTAAGTGATAACTTGTTTGTTTTTTATACTTTATTTTGAAACCGGGTCTCACAAAGTTGCGGAGGGCCTCACTAAGTAAAGAGAGAGAGAGAGAGAGAGAGAGAGAAAGCTGAGGCTGGCCGAGAACCCGGATCCTCCGGACTCCGCCTCCCAAAGTACTGGGATTACAAGCGTGCACCACCATGCCCAGCTTGTTTGTTTTTTGTTATAAGTGCAATTTGGAAAAAGAGTAACCATACTTCAGGGGTTGGTTCTTTAAGCTGATGAGCAACAAGTGAAAAATAGTTTAAATACAACATCTAGATTAAGACCTTGTCTATGATATTTAATTTATTGATCAAATAGCACTGCTAATCAGTACACAGTGACTTGTTTCAAAATATGAGGAATTATATTGTTAATAGCATAAAAAATTAAACCTTGAGCCGGGCATGGTGGCCTACGCCTGTAATCCCAGTACTTGGGAGGCTGAAACAGGAAAATCTCAGGCTTCAAGCCAGCCTCATCAACTTAACAAGGTTCCTCAGCAACTTAGCAAGACCCTGTTTCAAAATAAAACAGGACTGGGGGTATAACTCAGAGGTAGAATGCCTCTAGGTTCAACCTCCAGTATCAAAAAAGAAAAAAAAATTAAACCTCTATGTTATTCTTATTCCCAAACTATTAATGAGCATAAAAGTCAATAAGGGCTAAAACTACATTTAGTTTACTATTAGATTTGAACCTGAAACATACTGAGGTCTTATAGGACAGATGAAAGAGCTATATAACATTTTCCAAGCAAAACTCTATAAGGTGATTTCAATTATTCTGTTTCACAAAGACAAAATAAGAACAACTGATATCTGCAAATACAACTTTAAAAAATATGTGTAAAGACGGACAATATGTCATATAAGCACTGCTCCTGGTGATTATATACAGCACTGATCGCCCATGATCTATAAAAAGTAAACCTATTCCTACAGCTAATAAAACAAGAACAAAGGTTATAGCAAATGACTTTATACATCATTAAGCCAGCCAGGGGGAAAGGTAGTAAGTAAGCCAGTAAAAGGTTCATCAAAGCATATCATTTGGCTGCTCCAAACCCTCCAGTTCAATGGCTTGCATCTCAGATTAAATGCCACATGAACTACAAGACCATATGTGACCAGCAGCCACGCACGTGTGCGCACACACACATCCCTCCACATACACACCTACCTCTCTGACCTCATCTGCTGTTGCCCTTACCCTTCCACATCCTACTCTAGCTCCCTCACTTCTGTTTTCTTCAATAAGTCAGATGTTCCAGGTACAGGGTCTCCACATCAATGTAGAATGCTCTTCCTCAGATCCTTCAGATCTCTATTCAACAGTCACCTTCCCAGTAAGGCTTTCTCTGAAAACCCCATCTTAACATTTCAAATCAACCCACTCACCACATAACTCATAGCCCCCTTCCTTGCTTTATTTTTTCCCTTAACCCTTCTCACTAATTAACATGTATATGTATCTTACTGAATATTTGTCCTTAACTAAATGCAAATTCTATGAAGGTTCTGGTTTCTATATGCTTATTTAGGACTGTATTACCAGTACTGAGAACAGTGCCTCACATATAGTAGGCATTCCATATGTATTACTGAATAATTAAATCAATTACCTTGTAGAACTAGGAATAATTAAAAAAAATAGTAGCCTATATGGAAAGAATGATGCATTTGGTATGAGCCTTATAAAGTTATGTGCAGCTCAAAAATAAACATAATGATAGATAAATGTAGGTTTCTATGTAATCAGTGGAGCAAAGTGATTTCACGGCCTCAATAACTAAATAAGACTTCTGCCACAGCAGCCTATCTCCATTCAATTCCTCAAAAGTAGGGGGATTCTTGTGGCTGGGGGCACTTAGGTTGTGCCTTGTGTCATCTGTTGCCCTGTTAAGCACCATGTTGTGATCTCCATAATAATCACCAGATGGCAGCATTGAGGCATATAAACGGCAGATGCTCTAATAACAAGTAGACAGTATATTCTGACTTGAGCTTTTGGAAATGAAAAACTGGACTTCCATTATTTGAGGCTTATGTCATGAAATAAAAGACTTTTTTACACACAATTATTTAGCATGTCTTAAATAAGGGAATTTTCTAGAAATCCAGATATGTCTAAGATATTCTCTTTTTTCCTTTTTGTGGTACTGGGGATTGAACCCAGGGGCATTCTACCCCCAAGCTACACCTCCAGTCCTATTTTATTTTTATTTTTTGAAACAGTTTCACTAGGTTGATCAGTCTCACTACTTGCTGAGGCTGGCCTTGAACCTGCCATTCTCCTGTCTCAGCTTCCCAAGTACTGGGATTATAAGCGTGCACCACCACACCCGGCTAGATATTCTCATTTTAAAGCCTATTTTATTTCTTTTCCCCTAAGACTTACTTTTAATTTTTGAAAAGTCATTATAAACTTATCATTGTCTCCATTTTCTAATGTCTTCTGGGGAACTCAAATCCACATTTATGTTGTTTCTGTTCTTAAACACTGAAATAAAGGACAATGAAAAACCTGTATTATGTGTAATTATTTCTAGTTCTTTCAAGACAGACCTAAATGATGAATTCTAGAACCTGTCACCACTAGAATTTTCAAGGGAAAAAAACTGTACTGATAAATTCAGACTAGGACTTCAGAAACTTCTAAGAGATCATTATTTCATAAAATTTTGAGTAATAAAGATACAGGTTGAGCATCCCTACCCTGAAAACTTGAAATGCTCCAAAATCCAAAACTTTTTGTGTGATGACATGAAGCTACAAGTAGAAGATTCCACACCTGACCTCTTATGATGATCAAACCAATGCAGGGCGTGGTTGGACATGCCTGAAATCCCAGTACTTGGGAGGCTGAGACAGGACAATGGCAGGTTCAAGGCCAGACTCAGCAACTTTAGTGAGATCCTGTGTCAAAATAAAAAACAAAATAGAGCTGGGCGTGGTGGCACACGCTTGTAATCCCAGTACTTGGGAGGCTAAGACCGGAGGACCTGGGTTCACGGCCAGCCTCAGCTACTTAGTGAGGCCCTCTGCAACTTAGTGAGAACCTGTTTCAAAATAAAGAATAAAAAATAGGGCTGGGGGTGTAGCTCGGAGGTAGAATGCCCCTGGGTTCAATCCCCAGTACCGCAAAAAATTAATTAATTAATTAATTAAATAAAATATGATGGGGGAGGGAAGGAGCTCAGAGGTAGAATGCCCCTGGGGTTCAATCCTTAGCTCTACACACACACACACACACACACACACACACACAAAATACAAAATGAAGGCACACTAAAAATATTGTATAAAAATTACCTTTGGGCTATGTATATAAGGTGTATAAGAAACATAAATGGATTTTGTTCCTGGGCATGGGTCCCAGGCCTGAGAAATCTCATTATACAGCAAATATTCCAAAGTGTAAAAAATCAGAAATCCAAAACACTTCTGATCCAGCATTTCAGATAAGGGAAACTCAGCCCATATGTGACTTTTTCTTTTTTTTTTGTGTGTGTGTGGTACTGGGGGTTGAACCCAGGGGCGTTGTACCTCCGAGCTACACCCCCGGCCCTATTTTTTATCCTTTATTTTGAAACTGGGTCTCAAAGTTGTGGAGGGCCTCACTAAGTAGCTGAGGCTGGCCGCGAACCCGGATCCTCCTGTCTCAGCCTCCCAAGTACAGGGATTACAAGCATGCGCCACCACGCCCAGCTTCATATGTGACTTCTTAAAAGCTATAAAATAGCTGGGTGTGGTGGTTCACAGCTGTAATCCCAGTACTTGGGAGGCCGAGACAGGAGGATCACAGGTTCACGGCCAGCCTTAG
>PVJS01020217.1:0-32843 GCA_004027185.1 Glis glis
GGGAATGCTTTTTCTGTTTTTTTTTTTTTTGGAGGGAGACTGGGGATTGATCCTAGGGGCATTCTACCTCCAAGCTACATGCCCAGCACTTTTTACTTTTTATTTTGAAACAGGGTCTTGCTAAGTGGCTGAGGATCTTGCTAAGCTGCTGAGGTTGGCCTTGAATCTGTGATCCTCCTATCTCAGCCTCCCAAGTACGAGGATTACAGGCATGTGTCACTGTGCTCAGCTTAATGCTTATTTATCATTACAGCATTAGTTGGAACATCACCTTCTCCTGAATATATTTTTAGAATTTGGATGCCTTTTTTCCCCTGATACCCGTATTAACAAGTTGAAATATTTAATTTAAATATCTTTCTCCAGCTGGGCGTGGTGGCGCACGCTTGTAATCCCAGTACTTGGGAGGCTGAGACCGGAGGATCCGGGTTCGCGGCTAGCCTCAGCTACTTAGTGAGGCCCTCCGCAACTTAGTGAGACCCTGTTTAAAAATAAAGAATAAAAATGGCTGGAGACATAGCCCGGAGGTAGAATGGCCCTGGGTTCAATCCCCAGTACCGCAAAAAAAAAAAAAATATATCTTTCTTCAGAGGTAGCCTCTGAGTTCTTTGAATAGAGTTGTAAGTGCATTCCCTGGCCTACAGCAAATACTCAATACAGTTAAGAGTTGGAAGGGATCCTCTCAACTCCTGATCTCACGCCTCCTGTGGGTAAGTGTCCACGTGAATAACCTCTGCTTCCCACCACTTTGTTTCTCAATGTCTGGATGTAAAGTGGTGAGCTTATAGACAAAATATAGTCACACCATAGGGATTATTTCTAAATTGGGAGAATCTGGATATATGCCACAAAAATCACATGCCAAGAGTTAATTTGTGTTCCCTAAAATTTTTATGTTGAAGACTTAACCCACAATGCCTATATGTTTAGAGAAAGGATCTTTAGAAAATTATTGAGGTCATATAGGTGGGATATCCAGCGTGGTTGAGACCTTCTAAAAAGAAGATTAGTGTATTTCCTTCCGCATCCTACCCTGCTTCCGGCCCTCTCCATATGTGTTAGCGAGATTGGTAGTGATACGTTCATATATGGACAGAGCGTAATTTGAACTGTTTCTTCCATCAGTTCTTCCTTTTTCTCTCTTCCCTCCCTGCACCATTCTCTTCCACTGTTCTACCGGTCTCTCTCTTCATTTATCTGAGGTCCCTTTTGTTTTCTATCTTCTCTCTAGCTTCCACCTATGAGAAAAAACATACAACCCTTGACATTTTGAGACCGGCTGATTTCACTTAGCACAATACTCTCTAGTTCCATCCATTTTCCTGCAAATGACATAACTTTGTTCTTCTCTATCTATAGCTGAATGTAATTTAATTGTGTGTATATACCACATTTTCATTACCAACTTCCTACCTCCAGAACCACAAGAAAACTCGTTTTCCTCATTTCAGCCACCTGGAGTCAGCTGGGGCCTGTATACACCCAGACTCAGATTCCTTAAATAACAAGGTGTCTTGGAGTTGTTTCAGAAAATGGCGCTCAAGGTCGGCTTGAAACTAGGATTCAAGAATGAACACAGGCAAAAGTCACAAACTCAACACCCCACCCCTAGAACATAACCCCCAACAAAAGACACACTGACTTGTGAAGAGGCAGGTGACCACCTATGACTGCGCAAAAGGGCTGGAATGCCCCCTTCTCCGCATTCATTGAGAAGCAGCCATGCCCCTCTCCATCCCGCAAACTCCCCAGGGCCAGCCTATAGATTTGAGCATGACTCATCTCCTTGACAGTTGACTCTCAATAAAAGTGCCATAGTATTGGCTTCTGTGCTGGCTGAGCAACAGGCTGCCCTGCTCAGCCACACGCCCAGTCTACAGTGATTCACTACAACCACACTAACAAGCCTATGCAATCAGCTTTAGAGAGCAAAGGAAAGACCTTTCTAAGTCAGCAACCATGAGTTCCCATGGTCAGTTGTATGGCCACACAGCAATTCCGCTCAGTGAAATGCTTCTCTTAGTGAATGGGGTTTTGCTGTCGTGTTTCTGCCGAGAGGACCGGGGCTGTGTTCTCAGCTCCTTGCACAGAACCTCAGTGATTTTTTTTTTTTTGTACAGGGGACTGAACCCAGTTGCATTCTACCTTCAAGCTACACCCACAGTCTTTTTAATTTTTAACTTTTTATTTTTAAACTGGGTTTGCTAAGTTGCTGAGGCTGGCCTTGAAACAGATCCTCCTGTCATGGGAAAACATGATAATTCCATGGAGAGTCCTGAGGAGTTCCCAGGTTTGGGGATAGAAACTCACCTCAGGACCCGTGGGGCCTTTGGCTTCCATGTTGAAAAGAATTTCAGCACACACAGGTCAGAGACAAAGACAGAGGTTTTGAGATAGCACAACTGACTCCATTTTGTAAAACCCATGCCATCTTAGGTTAAATGACTGAGCAAATGGAAAGTCCCCAGAAGAAGAAAAGAATAACCTATAGTTCCCGGAATGTGAGCTCTAGGTAAATACTAATGTGACCTCTAAGTAAATACCAGACCTGTTAATTATCCCAGATTCCAGGGATAGATAACCCTTGTAACGGCCAGATTTAATGTCTGTAATCATTTTTCTCAACCCCACCTGCAGCTAATGCAATTCTGTGGTTTGGGCTGTATAACCTCCTTCCACCTGCTGAACAGGGCTGCCTCCTGTTTAGGGGAGACAGCCCGCGGCTGTGAATAAATGACTCTGATTTGGACATGAGCTTTGAGTGGTCTCTCTCGGCGGCTCCCCTACAACAGTTTATTAAGGGAAAGTGGGGATACACGTTCAATGGAGAACGCGGGCCAACTTAAGAATATCGGAGACCCCTAGGATCTTTGCAATCCTTTTCTTATAGGGGACCTAGAAAGGGGGTGGCTAGGGGCACAGGGCGGGAATGGGGTAACATGGAATGGCTGGTCTCCTTTCTTTGAATTTTCAGGTTCTCTTGCCATTTCATTGGTAGGTGCCAGAGTTTGACAAAACATGAGAATTCCTTTGGGATTTTTTCCTCCCAGGAAGTTGAGGTGTTAAGATGGGGTGCCTGGGACTTGATAAATGTGAGACTTCCTTCTTAAGCAGCTCAGGTATTTCAGGTGTGAAGCAAGGCCATTATGATTAAAAAGTGTAGGCCAGGCCTTTTGAGGACCCAAGAACAGGCTAGATGGACTATTATTATTATCAAAAGTGTATAGGCCAGGCCTATTGAAAGCCTTTGCCTAAGAAAAGGACAGGCCAGGTCTGCTGTTATAATTAAAAGTGTGTCCCATTTAGGGCTTTGTCTTTAAAAAAATAGCAGGCTCTGTAGGTGAAGCTAAGGATTATGAAGTTTCTAGATTTTAAAACTATATTTCCCCTTTCCTTCCCAATTTGTCTCCTTTCTACCTAATATTTTCTTTCTTCTATCCTATCTCACTCCTGTCTCAGCCTCACAAGTACTGGGATTACAGACATGTGCCACCATGCCCAACTAGTTTAAGTGACCTTCTATGAACTGGTCTGAATATTAAGGATGTTGAACGAGGGGCAAGGAACAGAAAATTCGAGACCCGACTCAGTTAAGGCAGGAGGCATTTTATTACCGCAGGGCTACCTCTCTCCAGCAAGACAGAAAAAAGCAGCCCCTTGTAGAGTTCACCGTTTCCTTTTATACAGAGCAAGCACAGTTCGCGGCTTATGCTTTAAATCGACCAATCATAGTAAATTTTTCCTTATTTATAAGCAAGGGGGTAGGTCTAGGGGCCTGGGCTGAGCCTACAGGCAGGAACCAATTTCGCAGACTTTGTCCAGGGGCGTGAACCAGTTTCGTGGGCTTTGTCGGCCAAAGGTCAGGGAGTCTAATTTTAGGGTAGAAAACGAGGCTAAAAAAATTACTTTTAGGGCATGTTATCCCAGGAGATATATCAGACCTTGGGTAAATGGATTTGAATGAGTAGGTCAGTGGAAAATAAGTCAGTAAAGTCTAAAAATCATCCACGGGCATGAGTTGTTCTAGTATTTTCTATACCTGGATCTCCTCCAAGGCACTGTGTGTGTCCTAACACAGGTCACAGAGCTCCATTGGAGCACCTGCAGGTGAGAGAAATAACCATTTCTCATACCATTCTGCATATGCCCTCTTTTTCTAAAGTTCAGCAATTCATTTTTAAAAAAGTGTTGCTCAGTGCAAATATAATAGCCACCGACATTCTGGCAAAATCACATTTCTAGGATACATGACTTTGAAGGTAAAAAGTCCAGGAGTTTGACGCTTGTATTCAGGAGAGAAGCCTTGACTCCCATTTTGTTTGACTGCACACATCTGTAGAAAGGGGCCAAGCAAGGGAGATTAGATCTTTTTACATCCTTGGCAATCCTAAGTGTCTCAATTACTGCCACTGAAGCACACCACATCTTTCCCCAGTTACCTCTGTGTTCACCAGTCTTTAACTTATAGCATTCCACAATCGAAAGACTAGCTTTTTAGCTGACTTCTTAGGTCATCAGACCAAGAATTCTTTACTTTTACTGGGGCTAGTCAAACACTTTGATTTCCTCATTTAACTAAAGAACTTTTAATTAAGCCAGGCACAGTGGCGTTTGCCTATAATCCCAGTACTTGGGAGACTGAGACAGGAGGATTGCAGGTTCAAGGACAGCCCCAGCAAATAGTGAGACTCTCATTAACCTAGCAAGGCCCTATTTAAAAATAAAAATTTAAAAAATAGGATTGGGGTGTAGCTCAGAGGTAGAATGCTCCTGGGTTCAATCCCTAGGTGCCACACACACACACACCAGAAAGAGAGAGAGAGAGAGAGAGAGAGAGAGAGAGATCAGCATGCAGTAACTTAACAAGACCCAGTTTCCAAATAAAAAGGGCTAGGGGCATAGTCCAAAGATAGAATGCCCCTGGGTTCAATCCCTGGTACTGAAAAAATAAAGGGAAAAAAGAGAAAGGAAAGGAAAGGAAAGGAAAGGAAAGGAAAGGAAAGGAGAAGGAAGGAAGAAAGGAAGGAAGGAAGGAAGGAAGGAAGGAAGGAAGGAAGGAAGGAGAAAGAAAGGAAAGAAGAAAGAACAAGAAAGAAGATCCAGGTTATTTTATTCAGTGTGCAATGAATAATGATCGATATGTCACATCAATAATAAGAGGTATCACAGAAGTGTAGAGCAGCAGAAATTTTGCATGCTATTAAAGTTTAGTTGTTACAAATTCAAATTAGACTGTGATAACTTTGGGATGTTAAATGTAATCCCCATGGTAACCACATACAGCCCCCAAAATACTTATAGAATTTACAAAAGGGAATGAGAAGGGAATTAAAACATTCCACTACAAAAAATTCAAGTAAGCATAGCTGAAGGCAGCAATGGTGAGGTGAAGGAGCAGAAAAGCTCTAAGGTACATAGACAGAAACAAATAGCGCACTAGCAGAAGCAAGCTCTTCTCTATCAGTAATAACTCTACACATAACTGGTTCAAGCTCACTAATAAAAAGAAAGAGATTGGCAGAATATATTTTTTAAAAATATAATTATATGCTTTCTACAAAGCCTCATTTTTGAGCCAAAGGCATAAATAGGTTAACCGTGAAAGGATGGAAAATGAAAATATATTTCAAAGAGAATTGGGATAGCTATACTAATATACAGAATAAGCTTAAAATCTAGAATATTATGTTGTAATAATACTATGTTAGTTATTAAAGATTATATAAAATATAAAATAATAATATACAAAGTGTAATATAAAGGATTATATTTTTATAACATAACAGTATACTAGTAAAAAGGTTCCACGCATCAAAAAAGATATAATAATTATAAACATAATAGTTGTGAACATCATATACATATAATAAATATACATATAATAAAAGTGATACTTCTAAACCTAGTCACAGACCTTCAAAACACATGAAGTAAACATTGACAGGATGGAGGGGATAAACACACAGCATGGAGACTGTGATACCCCAGATTCAACAATGAATAGAATAACCAAGATAAGTAAGGAAACAGAAGGCTTGGCAACACAGTAAGTCAATTATCTGACAGAGATGTACAGAACACTCCACCCATAGCAGAACATGCATTCTTCTCAAGCGTATATGAGATATTCTCCAGAAAAGACCACATGTGTAGTCAAGTGTCTGTCAGTAGACTTAAAAAAGATAAGATGGCATCCAGAATATCTTTTCTAGCCATGAAGAATAAAGTCAAAAATCAGTAACAAGAGGAAAACACAAAAATAGCAGAAATTAAACAGCATACTTGTGAACAACCAATGGACCAAAAAAGAAAGCATGATGAGAATTAGAAAATATTTAGAGACAACGAAAGCAAAAACAAAATACACTCAAACTCGGTCGTCAGAAGAAGTAGTGTTAATGGGGAAATTTATAGCTGTAAATGTCTCCATGAAAAAGGGAGAAAGCTCTCCATGAATTATTTAACCATGCAAACTAAGAACTAGATAAGGAAGAATAATCTAAACACAAAGTTAACTGAAAGAAGGAAATAATAAATTTTAGAACTGAAATAAACAAAACAGAAAGTAGAAAATTAGTAGAGAAAATAAGGGAAACCATTTAAAAAGATCAACAAAATTGACAAATATTTACTTAGCTAGACTTGTAAAGAAAAAAGAGACACGATGCAAAAACTAGAATCATAAATTAAAATAGAGACATTATGATAACCCTCACAGAGATGTTAAAAAAGGACTTTAAGAGAATACTGTTATCAGTTGTATGCTGACAAATTAGATACAGCAATGGAAAAATTTCTTGAAACACAAATTACCTAAATTTACTCAAGAAGAAATAGAAAATCTCAACACAGTTGTAATAAGGGAATAGACTGAATTAGTAAACAAAAGCATTCTAAAAAAAATAATAGTTCTGAAACAAATATTTTAAGAATTAACACCAATTCATCTCAAACTCTTCCAAAATATCAAAGAGGAGGGAACACTTTCTGCAAGAGCAACATAATTCCAATACTAACAACAACCTTCTATGAAGCCAACGTTCATTACCCTGACATCAAAGTTAAACACATCACTTTGGGAAGATGTCCAGAAGTGCTATCGCTTGGCCCTATGGTAGTTCCATTCCCAATCTTCTGAGAAACCTCCACACTGATTTCCAAAGCGGTTGTACTAGTTTGGAGTTTCACCAACAGGGTAGTAGGGTTCCAGTTTCCCACATCCTCACCAGCATTTATTATTATTTGTGTTCTTGATGACTGCCATCCTAACTGGAGTGAGATGGAATCTCAATATAGTTTTGATTTGCATTTCGCTGATTGCTAAAGATGATGAACATTTTTTCATATATTTGTTGGTCATTTGCATTTCTTGTTTTGAAAATATCTATTCATTTTGGTTACCCACTTTTTTTTAGTGTTAAGCTTTTTAAGCTCTTTGTATATTTTTGATATTAGACCTTTGTCTGATGGGTGGAAATGAAATCAGAATGTTATAATCATACATGCATATCCATGTTCGTAGCAACACAATTTACAGTAGCCAAATTATAGAACCAGCCTAGATGTCCATCAACAGATGAATGGATCACAAAACTTTGGTATGTACACACAATGGAATTTTACTCAGCCATAAAGAAGAACAAAATTACACCATTTTCAGAAAAATGGATAGAACTAAGTGAATACACCAGTCCCAAAGAACAAGCAAATGTATGTTCTCTCTTATATGCGGAAGCTAGAGAGATATTTGGCAAGAAGGGCAAATGAGATAGATGAGTAGAGACTCCAGGGGAGTGACTGAGAGGGATTAGGGAAAGGGGGAAACAAAGTCATAAAGAATGCAATAATAGAAATAATTCTATAAATGTATACAAAATTGCCAATCTCAAAGACTTGCAGAGTAAGAGTGTGTGCATGTATTTTTCTAACACTCTGTACCCCAAAATGATGTAAAATTACAATGCACTCAGTTAAAAAAATAAACACATCACAAGATCAAAAAATAAAGACCAGTATTCTATGTGACTAGTGATATAAAAATTCTCAACAAAAAATATTAGCAAATTGAATACAATATCAGATAAAAGTATAATTAACATGACCAATTATTTTTGCAAGATGGTTCACGTAAGAATATCAATTAATGTCATACATCATATTAATAGAATGAAGGGTAAAATTACATGATCATTTGAATTGATACAGAGAAAATTTGACTAACACCTTTTCTTGAAAATAATGCCATTTCATGATAAAAAAAACTCAATAAACAAGGAACAGAATATTCTCAATATGATAAAGGCAATATACTAACCACTCACAACTGTTAAACTCACTGATTAAGACTGAAAGCTTTTTCCCCCAAGATCAGGCACATGGACAAGAATGTATGCTTTTACAACTCTAGTCAACATTGTACTCAAATTTCTAGCCAGAGCTATTAAATAAGAAAAAGAAATAAATTATCCAAATTGGAAAAGCAGAGGTAAAAGTCATCTCTTTGGGCAGATGATATGACCTTATAAAGAGAAAATCATAAGGAATCCTACCAGAGATAATATACAACTTTGGCAAAGCTGCAAATAAAGATCAACTTGTGAAACTTGTTTGTATTTATGTACACCAGCAATGAACAATAAAAAAATAAATCATTTCCAAGTAGAAAAGGCATCCAAATCAGTGATAAAAAAGTAAAAATCATTTTTGTGTTGAGATGACATACTCCTGTTATTTAATAGAAATAAACAGAATTCTCTCCCTACCCCTTCTGTCTCTCTCTCTCTCTCTTTCTCTCACACACACACATACACACACACACGCACACACACACAGAAGCCTGTTAGAATAAATTAAGTGGGTAAAGTTGCAGGATACAAAATCAGCATAAAATAATCAGCAACAGATTTATAGACTAGTTGAACATAATAGAAAGCCTTGACTTCCTGTTCTCTACTGTATGGTCTCTTAAAATCAGAATTATGGCATAATTATTATAATATTGTATAATTATATACCAAAAATCTATACATGTTTAATGTGTATATCTTGAAGAGTTTGACATGCACCATCACCATGATGATGATAATACATAGATCCATCACTCCCAAAATGTTTCCTGTGTGCTTTTTTTGTTAATAGGAATACTTAATACGAAATATATCTTCTTAACAAACGTTAAACACAAAATCCTCTATTGTTAACTATAGCCACTGTGTTGTACAGTTTTGTGGGTCCAGGGCATCAGAATCCTGAGTGGTAAATTTATCTGTGGAGGCATTACAATCTTTACTCTCAAATACTAGAATACCTAAACTAGTAGAATCAGTTTATGGATATGGAAAGAAAATTTTGCACGGAGAAGTATAATAGTGCAGGTGATCCTTCACCTCTACTCTGTTGATCTAGCACTCTGGTACTCTGATCATGGAAGGAATTATAGCACATGTTAATCGCTGTCTCTGAGAAACTTGAGGGATTGAAGAAGATACCAGAAGGTACCATCCCAGAAGGCAGCATCTTCCCACTGGAATGTGTTAGTCAGCTTTTTCATGCTAAAACCAAACTACCTGATAACAACGACTTAGAGAAGGAAAGGTTTCTCTGGCTCATTGTTTCAAAGGTGCAGTCCATGGTTGGCTGGCTCCAAGGCAGAAAAGTAACAATGGAGAGAGAAAGAGAAAGAGAGAGAGAGAGAGAGAGAGAGAGAGAGAGAGAGAGAAACACCAGGGATGGATTTAGTCCTCAAGGCCATGCCTCCAGTGACCCTACTTATCCACCCATCCCCACATCAGAACCTCTTTGCATTGGAAAATAGACTTCAACACAGGAGCTTTAGGGGGGACACTCCAGATTCGAATCACAGCATGATGATATAACTTAGTCTTAAATATTCCATTCCATACGCTACAAGGCCCAGTACATAAAAGCACAAGGTATTTGGTGGCTCCCAACCCACAATCTATTCTCATTTCATCTACTGTGATATAACTATATAGGGCAGAAGTAATGATGTGTAGGTACCGGCTGATGAGCAAGCATTCAAGAGGGTCCCAGACAGCGGTGCTAGTAGAAGCTTGGTGGGTACTGAATGCCAATTCATATACATAAAAAGTGTCCATTTTGGTGAAAGGGACTGCAGCTCCCTCTAGGATGCAAAGGACCAAACTTGACGAAGATGATGGTGGTTGATGGGTGATTTTTTTCACATTTCAATTTCCGTGGAAGTGATCCACTTCATGTTTGTTTTCCTGGTATAATTATTAACAGCTCGCCCTTTCCCTCTTAAAAGTGTCCTGATGAAGAAGTAGGTTACATTTTCATCTTTTTTCCTGGGGACTCAGCATCACCTCATCTTTTGGCAGCTGTATGAAGCACATCATCCTTGACCCCAGAGTGTCACTGTTGTTGAGCCTTTGCAGAGCCTGCATTCATGTGACCCCATGACTTCACTCATAAGGATGTCTTTATTTTTTTTTCTTTTAACACTTCAGAGTTAAGTCCAGACCCATATTAGATTCCATTTCTATTCCAGTATCCAGTTAATTTCCTACATCCTTATCTTCAATAGTAGATTCATTCTGAATAAGCCATGGCAATTATTTGAACTACTTTTTCCATTGTGTGCCATGAACAATCAGATCACATTATTTAACAGAATATTAATCCTCATTTCTTTGCCCTATTTCTGGTTTGATAACCACTTCAGATTTCTCTCATTCAACATATTGTCCCTACTTCTCTGATAGCAAATATTTTATTAGTCAAGTTTGTTGCACCAGAAACAGAATTCACTATGGTTACCTAAAGAAGGGAATAACTTAATACAGTTGTGCTCATAGTATCCTTGGAAGGTGATGTGTGACCAGCTCTAGGCTGGGAGAGAAAATTCCCCAGACTAACTCATCAAGAGAACTCCTGTCTAAATTTGGGGCACCTTTAGGCCACTGTTAGAGCTGCTGAATGGAAGAACATACCATGATAACTAAACCCCAAGGATCAAACCCCATAATCAGAACGCCCTATCACATCACAAACATATGTTCCTTTGCCACCAGCAAAATTTGTGGCCACCATTGAAAATCTGAGTGCAGCTACTTCCTTCTGGACACACAGAAATGAGAAACAACATTGGAATATTACTGCAAGAAAAAGAAAGCAAAGCAAAACAAACAGACACAACCAGAAAACCTGTCTTTGTAATCCTGCCCCACAGATGCAAACAGCAAAAGAAGGCAGAATAAAACCTCCTCCTTATTTTCACATTCCAGTCTCACAAAATGCATTCAATTGTTGGAACTTTATTTTTGCCAAAATTTTATGGGAGTGTGGGTTTTGCTTTTCATTTCCTTCAGGAGAGGAACGCATTGCAGGAGATAAGAATGGATCCTAAAGGCCGGATCACCTTCACCACGTGCACCAGATGGGAACACCATGCATCTGTTACCTTGGGTTTATGTACATAAACTTCTTAATGCCAGAGCCCACAAATTAAACAGTATGCCTGCTATCAGGAAAACACTAGGCAGACACTTCTTCAATTGAATTAACAGATTAGGTAAAAACATTTATAAATGGGGAAATATACAGTTATAAAAATGATGCTTTTATTCAGAGAAGATGGCAGATGTTCTGGGGAAAGTTTGAGGAAATCAGCAGTTTCCCCAGAGGAGAGTTCCTCCAGTGAAGGAGCCGGTGATGTGATATAATGACATACTAGCTTTGATGTGCCTGAATCATTTCCACACGGAAGAGATTTGATAGATTTAAAAGAAGTGGACAGAAGTTGAAGCAAGATAAATGTGCATTATAGGAAGCAGGATTTCAGCTCAATTTGAGAAACAGACTTTGTGTTTCTCAGAAGCTCAGACAGCACTTGCTTCATGCAGCCATGTGTCCCTCTCCAGGGTGGCAAGTTGATGGCAAGGACAAGACAGGTCCTTATTGTATTGTTTTCAAGAACACTGAAGTACAGTGGCATTCTCCCAAAATGTCCCATCAAAATTGCGTGCTATGCACATATTACTATAGTACTCTGACTTGAATTCTTTAGAAAGATACCAAGGAGTGGTATAGCTGGGTCATATGGTGGTTCCATTCCTAGTATTTTCAGGAAACCCCATATTGATCCCCATGGTGTTTGTAATCATTTTCAGTCCCACCAACAGTACATAAGAGTTCCTATTTCCCTGCATCCTCTCCAGCATTTATTATTGTTTGAATTCTTGATGATTATTATTCTAACTGAAGTTAGATGGATATCAGTGTAGTTTTGATTTGTGTTTCCCTGATTGCTAATGATGTTGAGTCGTTTTTCAAAGATTTGTTAGCCCTTTGTATTTCTTCTTTTGTTCTTAAACTTTTTTTAGAAAAAAAAAAAGACTCCAAAGTCAAATACATTTATAAAATCCTAAATACCACCCATCTTTAGTGCCAGCTTCTCAGAAATTTGAGCTTGTCAAATTATGATTATACAAAAGAAGACTATGTTGTTACCTGATGGGCTCTGAGGAGGTCCCCAGAAGGGACAAGGAGACCTCAACTCAGCCCTGGCAAGCTCTTGACTTACACCACAAGAAGGAAGTTGAGGGCGTGTCCAAGAGGCACAAGAAGAGATTTATTTAACAAAGCAAGGAGATTTGTTCAGGAAAGCAAATGGTAGAGCAGGGTGTGCCCTCAAAGGGAAAGGCCAGGTGGTGCTGGAGAGAGTAAGACGCTCTTTTGGGGTCTCGGGATTTTTCTTTTTTTCTTTTATTTATTTTTTACTGGTGCATTCTAATCATACATCTTGATGGGTTTCAGGGTGATAGAAGTATACATGCACACATGGGTCAATTAGCCCTCCCCCAATTCCCACCCCATTCCTCCCCTTCCCTTCTTCTCAGGCTTCTTCTTTTAGAGGAAACATTGAGCATGAGAGGTATGTGGATGGGGTGGTGTCAGCTTAATGAGCTCAAGATCCTTTTCGATGGGCCACTGTGGTCTGGTTCTGTTTAGAATCTTTAGGTTGAAGGCTGATGTTATAATAGACAGTGCTCTGACTGTCCCCATATCATGAGTTGTTAACAGCATCTCTCGCTAGGCTTCTTTTAATCAGTCTAAAAATATATTCTGTAAGCTAACAAGGTATATAGGCTCTAAAGAACTGGACTTGCAGTACTCTAAGATTCATTGGGCTTTTTAAGAATTCAGGCCTAAAGGGAAACTTGCCTGGGGAGGGAAAGTGAGGGGGCTGGGGAGGCTTTAGATTCAAAGCTACCGTCCCTCTTTCCTTCCCAGTTCTTCTCCTTTTTACCTGTCCTGATTTCTTCTATCCTCCCTCAGTATGAGAGTTTCCAGAATTCATCTATTTTTAGTGTTTTGCAGATCACCTCTTCAAAAGATATAAAAGTAAAGACAGAAAAAAATAAAACAACTACCAAAATCTTTGCTAAATCCCATCAGAGAAAAAGAAAGAAAGAAAAATTTTGACTGTGATCGACATGTGAAGTAGACAAGATAGGAAATGACAGCAGGGAATAAAAAAAGAGAGGGAGAAATAAATTAATCACAAGGGACAAAAGAAGGAAAGAGAAAGAAGCAGGAAGATAAATGATAGACAAAGGGGGAGAAGGGAGAAATGACGGTTCCATTCAAGCATAGGGTTGACTTCTAGAATGTGTAAATTCCTTTTTCCCTGGCATTTTGTTTTTTGTTTTTTTTTTTTTACTTTTGTTATAGAACATAAGACATATTCCAGAAAAAAAGGAAAAAATGAAGTTTACAGAAGTTTCAAGTCTCAGCCTTTCTTAAGTCTACCTCAGCGCTGGCTGGGAGCTCTTTGAGATGATGGGAGATATCCATACCCGAGCGAGCGTGGCACTTACTGCTTGCTGGAGGAGTGGTCTGACCCTGTGCCCTCCTTAATTCCTCAGGGCTCCCTGCTGGCCAGCAGCTCTCATGGTTAAGACATGCTGTTCTGAAGGAATGATCTGCTACAATATTTACTACCTAGAAGCTTTGAAAGCAAGGCACTCCTCCGGGTGATTGAGCAGAGCCCCACTTTAATACTGTACTGAGGAATAGGTTCTATGGCAATACGATATACTTCATGGCTGCTTTGGAGGAAAAAAAAATTGATCTTAAAGGAAAGCATGCTTGGTGAAGCAGTTACTTTTCCAGCAACCAGCATAATGAATTGAACCACAAAGAATTAGAAACACTGACGCTAAAAATCATTAGATTTCTGCACAGATGAGGAATTTGCATAATCCCATTTGGTACCAAATAAGCAACAGAGTGCTGATGCTGCTGGCTGAGGATGGAAGGGATTCAGATAAATGAGTCTGTGCATGTAAGACCAGGGGGGAATCAGCTTGCAGTTGCCAAGCACAACTTTGAAATCCTGGCAGATGCAGATGTGACATCCTTGAGGTGACGGAACTCTAAGTAAAGGGAACCTTCTCTGGTGCCTTTTTCCTTTCATTAGCAGGTGAGGAAAACCAGCAATGGTGTGGATGGAAAGCAGGCATTAGGTTTATGCACATACTGCCTCAGGGAGTTATGCAAATACATTATTTCAAAGGTAAAGGTCCAATTATAAGCTGACTTTCTAATTGATGCCACTTTACTCTGCCGGAGAAAATGCTCATTACGTGAAGTGTTCCACAGCCTGATGACAAATGTGGACATAAAGGATGGCTGTGCCTTTGCCTTCCTCTTTCCACAACGCAGTCACCCAGTGGCTTCCCGTGCATTATTGCTTTAATATCCTGAGTTTTTTATTTGTACCACAGGTAAGCATCTGCAATTTCTGCATATTAACAGTCTATTCGAGATGTAATCACTACAGTGGCTAGCACTCTGGATCACTGGATGGAAGTGGCTTAAGAGGCAAAAAGTAAGAAAGGTAGAAAGATTTCCCAAATGACTGTTTTATCTCCATCAGTGTGCCTGGTACTTGGGAATGCCAGCGAACTCAGGCAAAGCTGCTCTCAAATGCTATGCAGGCAGAGGACCAAAACACAGCACCTCCATATTTGATGTAGGTGAGACACTTCAAACTATTTCTCCTTTGCAAATAAATACATTAAACCTATATTTTTAATCTCAAGGATTTTCAGAACTATGAGTCAACCTGTCTGGTATGTAGGAAATTGTTGCATAAAATTCATTCTCTAATCTTTGTGCAATGTTATCTGATTTCCCCTGTCCTCTCAGCTTGACAGCTGACCTAATTCACTTCCAGGTCATGGGTCATTCACACAGATAATCCTGGCATGGTCCTTCTTCACTTTTTGTTATTGAAGGGGCCTGGAAGGAGAGACTTTGCTGAGTGTCAGAAAAAGTAAATGGTACAGTGTGAAGTTTGGGTCAGAGTAGAGAGTGTCTGATGTTATTTAGAGTCCAACAAAAAAAGCAATGACTGGATGATAAAAATTTTTTAAAAAATTAGGAAAATAATGCATATTTGTGGGTGCTGACTGGACATGGAGCCAGGGAGAGTCATGTATTTCCAAGTCATCTCATTTTTTTTATAGCCTGGATAAGATGTAGGATTGAAGAAATAGGTAGGAAAAAAACATATATATATATATATATATATATATATATATATATATATACCTGATGCTCATGTTCCCCTACACCTTTACTCCCCAAACCAGTGCTTGTCTGAGGCCAATCTATCTCAAATTCGCAGGAAATCTGTGGATCCTAGAGTTAACCAGAAAACAAAACCAACCAAAATTTCCCTGTGTATGTTTAACAAAACAGATACAATATCTTGAGAAACCTATAATTTAGGGGCCTCCCCAACTTATCCATTGATCCAATAATGGTCACTGTGCTCAGCCTGAGAACCCTAAGGATGACCAGACCACAAGAAACTGCCTATGGCCACTGGACTGAGGTCATCTTCACATAGATTTCAATACCCACCTTCATCAAATTTCCTGTAAAATAAGAGCTCTGTATCCCCAAAGGCGCTTCTCTCACTTGGGGTGGCCCACAGTTTTCCTTGAATGTGTATTTCTTATTTTCTAAATAAATCTCTGTCTGCTTCTCTGACTGGCACATGCTGACATTTTTCCATCATGTAAGCCAAGGACCCTGCTGATCCTGAGTTGAGGAATTAACCCTTCTCCCATGACATAAAATAACCTGCATTCTCATTGACTTATCATCCATCAAGAGGAGATAATCTGGCTAGTTCACAGCCATGCAGGATGCAGATACACTCCGAGAAAAGTGTTATCAGGCAATTTCACTGTGGGACTGTCACAGGCTGTACTTGCACAAACCTACATGATCTGGGCCAATCACTCAACCTGCCTCCTGATACAATCAAGAGATGCAGGTGATTTTTGTCAAAGTGCCAAAAACATACACTGGAGGAAAAGACAGCCTTTTCAAGAAATAGTGCTGGGAAAACTGGATACCCATATGTAGAAAACTGAAATTAGATCCCTATCTCTCACCCTGCACAAAAGTCGATTCAAGATGGATCAAAGACCTGGAAATTGGACCAGAAACTTGGCAATTACTATAAGAAAATATAGGAGCAACTGTCCAACATATAGGCACTGGCAGAGACTTTCTCAATAAGACCCCTAAAGTGCAGAAAATAAAAACAAGAATCAAAAAATGGGATGGCATAAAATTATAAAGCTTCTTAGCAGTAAAGAAAACAGTCAAGAGTTTGAAGACAAAGCCTACAGAACAGAAAGATATCCTTGCCAGCTACTCCTCTAATGGAGGAATAATATCTAGAATATATACAGAATTAAAACATCTAACACTAAAAATAAACCCAATTATAAAAATGGGCAATTGAACTGAATAGACAATTCTCAGAAGAAGAAATAAAACTGGCCAATAAATATATGAAAAAATAATGTTCAATACCATTAGCAATCAGGGAAATTCAAGTCAAAACTACACTGAGATTCCATCGCGCTGCAGTTAGAATGGCGTTCACCAAGAATACAAACAATAATAAATGCTGGCAAGGCTGTGTGGGGTAATAGGAACCCTTATGCACAGTTCATGAGATTGTAAATTAATACACCCACTATGGAGATCAGTATAAAGGTTTCTCAAAATACTAGGAATGGAACCACCATGTGACCCAGCCATACCATGCCTTGATATCTTTTCAAAAGAATTAATGTCAGAATACTCCCGTGATACATGCATGCTCATGTTTATAGCAGCACAATTCACAATAGCAAAATTATGGAACCAACTCAGGAGTCCATCAACAAATGAAGGGATAAAGAAAAGAACAAATTTGTGCCATGCACAGGAAAATGGATGGAACTAGAGAATATTATATTAAATGAGATCAGCCAAGTCAAGGGTTATATGGTTTTTCTCATATGTAGAATGTAGAGAGATTATAGACATAAAGGACTTTGGATAAATGTGATGGGAGACATGTAGAATAATGGAAGGGGATTAGGGGAGAGAGTTGGGGAGAGGAAAAAGAGGAGGATTAAGGAAGGATACAGTTCTAATAATGCCTAGTTTCACTAGCATATATGGGGAGGGGAGAGGTGATAGCTAGGTTGGCTGGGGAGGTAGTACAAGAGCTATGTGCATGTATGTTTGTATCACATTGAACCTGCAAAGCACTAATAAAAGTATTTATAACTGCAAAGCACTAATAAAAGTATAAATAGCCGGGCATGGTGGTGCACACTTGTAATCCCAGTACTTGGGAGGCAAAGACTGGAGGATCCGGGTTTGTGGCCAGCCTCAGCTACTTAGTGAGGCCCTCCACAACTTCATGAGACCCGGTTTCAAAATAAAGGATAAAAAAATAGGGCCAGGGGTCTAGCTCGGAGGTAGAACGCCCCTGGGTCCAATCCCCGGTACCACACACACAAAAAAAGTATAAATAACATGAACTCTATGAACCTTTGCCTGAGTTACATAGCATACTGTTTTACTGTAAACCATTTCTTAACAAGTAGAAATATATTCTAAATTTATGATTAAAATATAGTAAATACATAAGCCAGCAACCTAATTATTATCATTATCAAATGTCCTGTGATCTACATAATTGAAAGTGCTACACTCTTATATGACTGGCATTGCGTGGGTTTCTTTATACCAGTATCACCATGAACATACGAGTAATGCATTGTGCTATGACATTAGTATGGATATGATGTCAGTAGGCAATGGAAAATTTTCATCTCCATTACAATCTTCTGGGACCAGCATCATGTATGTGGTCTTTCATTGACTGAAATGTTGGTATACTGCACATGACGGTGTGTCAATAGGTTGAATTTGCTTCCACTTGGCAATTCTACTCATAAGCTAGAAAACTGGCTGCCTTTGCTTTTAGCATTCTATCTGCCCACCATGATGTATCGTTTGTTATAAAGTTGAATAATTCTTAAGTGACAGGTCTGAAATTCTGACTCCTACTCTTGAGGAAAAAAAATTATAAGGTGTTTTCACATAGACACTGTAAAGCATTTCTTATTTTCAAAATGCTGAGCATTATAATTGCTTAAAAAGAAGTCTGTGAAGAACTTTCTACCACCACTTGACTCTGAGATGTTCCTCAGTCTGCAATACATGCTTTTTAATTTTTTTTTACTCAATATCTATGAAACTATAGTGGAGCTTAATCTCCATGGAAAATAATTTCTCATTACAACAGTTCAATTTTTTTTTGCCTACACAATGAAAGTGGACAGAGAAAAACAAGTAAAACCAACAATAGACCTAATTACAGCTTTTTCAGGAAAAGAAAAATGTAGCTGGGACATGAGTACATTTACAGAGGCTGTCAAATTGCTCTAATGGGGTACAATAAATAAAGAGGCCGTGTATGTAAGCAGCCTTTAGATGAGTGCCTCTGTCATTTATAAAGAACAAATATCTGCCTAATAAATATGTACAGGATGGGTAGGTAAAAATTGACATACCACCACGAGAGCATGCAAAGATAGAATTTGAGGGTGAAGACGTGAACTTCAGACTCTAACTTGTCACTTAGTATTTGAAGTCCCTTAATATCTCTGAGACTCAATTTTTCTATTCTGGAAAATGATAATAATAACATCAATATCTAACTTTTCTTTGAATTGCTAATTGAAATGGTGAATGCAAAAGCAATTTATAAGCTGCTAGCTTGACCTATATATGTATTTCACTTTTAAGTACTGTAAATTGCTTAAACATGGTTTAAAAACTAACTTGAAGGAATTCTGATTACTTCATGGTTATGAGATAGGATAGGATAGAAATTAAAATAATAGGCAGAAAGGAGAAGACAAACAGGGAAGAAAAGGAAGACTATAGCTTTAAATCTAAAAACTCCATGATGATCCTTGTCTTCACCCTACTGGGTCTGTTTTCCTTAAGCAAACCTCCCTAAAAGGCTCCCAGGTTTAATCCTAAAGGCCCATCTTGCCACCTAAAGTTTCTAAGATGTTTGGTAAAAAAGGATCCATAAGGAATATCTGACACTTGTTCAAGACCAGGTGCTACCCAGTCACCTACCAATTGGATATCAGGAACTTGAGGATTCTGAGGAAAACCAGACCCCATCCCTGCTGTGTGCCCCTATGCATCCCTCACGGGGATCTCCTATAAAAGAAGAACTGTGAAGACTCCAAAGGTCTCTCTCACTCTTGAAGTGGCCCGCATCCTCCCTTGAACATGTATCCTCCACTTTTTTAATAAGCCTCTTTCTTTGTCTCTGACTGGCTTGTGCTGAAATTCTTTTCCGCCATGGAAGCCAAGGACCCTGCTGGTCCTGAGATGAGTTCCCTCTCCACTGGGAACTCCTCTGGACTTTTCACCAAAGTACCCTGATTCCCAGGACTGTTACCTAAAGAAAATATTTTCCTGAACAGGCTGTGTAGTAGTCAGCATTCTCATGAATATAATCTAAAAGACTTGACCACATAATTTAGAAGAAAAATTTATTTGCTCATGTTTTTGTCCATGTGAGGCCGGGGGCTTCGGATCTTAGGGCATGGCAGTGGGAAGCAGAGACAGGGAGAGCACATGGGCTGTGCTCCTCACATCATGGAGGCTAGAAGCAAGAGCGAGATCAGGGACAGGAGGAAGAACCAAATATAATCCCCAACGTTACAGCCCCAGGAGCCCACCTTCTCGAGATTGCAACTCTCATGATGATACCAAGTTTCTTACCAGGTCCTTGTCTTACAGAGTCCAAGAATGAAATCTGCAGACACCAGGATAGTGAAAGTAGGAAGTTTATTTTAAAGGAGCAAGCAAGCAGAGAGGCAGTTCACCGCTAGGGGCATGCTTCAGAGTCCAGCAAGGTCTCTGTCACTGCCTGAGTGTGGCCTGGGCGATTCACTGTCAATTGCAAACCACCTTTCCCCAAAGTCCACCATAGAGAGTAGCAGGGCTAAGGCTCCCACACGGGAGGGTCCCAAGAGGGAGCCAATATTGGTGCTGAGCATAGGACTTCATATATGTTTGAAGCCCCTTTGTATAGACATTAACTAATGAAGAAAATCCCCATTTCTCATCTTGTTTTTTTTTTTACTTAATTTGTCATCTATGGCCTTTAATTCCTCAAAGTCATGAGACTGTTCTACATGTTTGTTCCCTGATCTATACATAGAAACGATCCATGCGTCCAAGGTTGGTGCACATAGATCTTTGGTTCCTGATATCTTGGCTCCACTCCTCCACATTTAATCATTTGTGTTCAGGTCTGATGAACAACATGGAACCACATTCTTTCTTGGGGGGGTGTCTGGGTTTTTTTTTTTTCTTAATCCTTATGTCCTGGGAGTCCCGTTCCCTCACTGCCTACCCAATACCTAACTCCTCAATGACTTAACTATATCGACCCTGAATATTAATAAATGAGCTCTTTGGGGTCCATTTTACATCTAACTAGAACATGCTGTATAAGTAAAACTGACGATTTTTTTCCTTTGCCATAGAGAGCAAGTGAAGACTGTTGATAGATTCTGTTGCCCCTCCCTGATGTTTCCAGTCGTGTCAGTATGCTGACACCTCACCTTCTGATACGGCTCACCTGGATCATCAACTTGACTGGATTATGAAACACCCAGGATTGTGTGACTTTGGGTGTGTTCATGAGGTGATTGACCTATGTAACCACAGATAGAAGAGGAAGTCCTGCCCTGAATGTGGGCACCACTGTTCTGATAGGTGCAGGACCGGGAAAAAAAGAAAGAGAAAGCTGCATGAAGGCATGTGTGGTTCTTCCTGAGAAAGGTGACTCAGCTTTCACCTGGAATATTGGCCTCAGCTTTTCAAACTGGACCCTCACCATCATTTCTCCAGAGAGTCTCCTGGCTTCTCCATCTTGGACTGGGACTGCATGATCGGTCACTCTGATTCTGAGACTCCAGCTCTTGGGCCACTCGACCAACTGCTGGCTCCTCTTCTTTTCCTGAACACCTCTTCTCTTCACTTTTTTAAAAATACACTTAAGAGTTCATTGAGATCTGATTCCCATAGTGACAGGAGAAGGGTCTATTCTGTGAAGGGTCCAGAGCAGGTCCCAGTGGGAATTCAGGCCTGGCTGGGTGCTGGGCTTATGTGAGGGAAAGGAATCTCAGCACCAGCCAGTCAGAGACATAGAGGTTATTCTGAAAGCAACAACTGTCCATTCAACGGAGCCATGCACCCCCAGAGTGTTGTCTTTCTTTCTCCCATGAGACACTTCTTTGAACATGTCTTTCCCTAAATAAACCCATTCATACATCTACTCTTATCCCAAGAATTTTTTTTCCAGCCCACGTTCCCAGCATAACAGGATTCACTGTGATATTTCCATGCATGCATAAAGCTATTATTGATCATACCCATCCACCCTGCCCCTCTGGAGCCCTTCCCAGTAATCACTGTTTACAGTTGTTTTGATTATTCAAAATTATTCTGAATTACTTCATATTCTTGGCAATTCCATTTAAATTTTAAAATCAATTTTCAGTTCCTGTGAAAAAGTCAGCTGGAATTGTGACAAGGATTGCATGGCATCTAAATTCTTCTGATCTATGAACATGGGATGGTTTTCCATTTTTGTAACTCTTTAATATTACTCAGCAATGATTTATAGTTTTAAGTGTGCAGGTTTGGATATCCTGGGTTAAATTCCTAAGTATTGTATTTTTTTTCATTCCATTATAGGTGAAATAGTTTCCTTTATTTTAAAATTATTTATTGCGGTGTATGGAACCACAATGGCTATGTATGTTGATCTTTTATCATGTAGCCTCACAGCACTCGCTGACTAGTTGTAATCATTTCTACTGGACTTTAGATCCAAGGCTATGTCATCTGCAACTAGAGATGCCTTTATTTTTTCCAATAGGACAAAGATCTCTAAGTTTGGAGCTCACACAGCTGAACAGCATGTTATTAGTGTCCCACTAGCACTGCAGTAGGTGTCACCTCTGAATGAAGTTGCCAACAAGTTAGGACTGTTCTTCCTGAGAGTTGCTTTTGGTCTCCTCCGTTCTCCAGTGAAAGATGCATTTTGTATCTTAATGATTTACTACAAGGTTGGCTATTACTGGGAAAAGGAACTTAAGAGACATGAGTCATAAGACCTTCTGATCAGTCATTTTTCTTTAGATTTACAGAGCCCCAAAATTTAAAACTCCGCTGATGCCCCTATCTGATATGTTTCCCCCCAAATCCCTACATAAGCCTTGTGCCTAGAACCCCTAAGTAAGATGTCTTTGTTAGCAATGGCCTTCCATCTTCCTTGGCTGCTCACTTCCCAAAGAAATCTTTTTCCTTACTCCAACAACTTGTCCCCAAGTCATTGGCCTTTTCAAGTAGCAAGTAACAAACTTGGGGTCAGTAACACTGTTATCTCTGGATATCCCCAGGTATTTATTTCAGGACCCCCACATGGATACCAAAATCTGCCATGCCCAAGTCCCTTATGTAAAATGGCATAATTTTTGCATATAACCTATGCACATCTTGCTGATATACTTTAAATCACCTCTAGATTACTTACGATACCTACTATAATGTAAATGCTGTATCAATAGCTGCTATACTGTATTGTAGAGGGCATGGTGGCAAGGAAAACATCTGTACATGCTGAGCGTGGACACATTTCTCCCAGTATTTTTGGTCCACAGTTGGTTGAGCCCACAGACATGGAGGGCTCACTCTGTGGTTATACAAGTGCTCACTGAGGGGAAGCCAGATCTGTAGCAGTGTTGGAGGGATGGTGTTAGTTACAGTCTTGAGACAAACAGTAGCTGTGGAGGCGACAGTGTTCCTGACGAACTTCATCCAGTGACTTCCCTGAGATTTTGTACCAGAGAATCCTTGAAATGCTACACTTGGATAGAGTGAACTCAATATGAGAGCCATGTGGATCCAAGAAATTCAATGAGGAAAATACACCAGGCATGGGACTCATTTCCTTTGCTCAGTGTATCATCACCAGCTTTGGCAATACAGAAGACAGCGGCTTACACCTACAGAGCCTTTAGTGAGTTCCCATTGCTGAGAAGAAACTGGTGTGCCTCAGCATTGGCAGGGGCCTCAAAATACCCCCACCGACACTCACACCCCAGGGCATCCACAGCTAATTAATAGTGCAGTGTGAGGGCTGTTCTCCTCATGGTGGAATTTGTGCATTACAATGCATGCTCCAACAACTCCCTCACTCCCCATCCCTGGATTACATGAGCCCAGACTTCAGGGAAGCCCACCCTTGCTTAGATCAGCATTCTCTTTCCTCCCTCCATCCAAGTCCCTCTCACATGTCCTGCTCCTGTATAACTTGGCTTAGCAGTTGTTTTGCAAGGAAACCACATTTTATTCTTCTTACTCCCATTGGACTGCCCTAGGGGAGACATTTATTCATCTCAGATACTGTGCTTAGGAGCACTGGGCCAGGGAGTCTTAATCTCATTCCTAACAAATCCACTTTAAGCAGAATCTATGATCACAGAAGAGTCTATTTATGTGAGAAGTGTGTGTTTAGACAAGTGTGCTGTGGGATGTGGTCACATCTGCCATCTGCTGTTGACGAAAATGCCGTATACACTGCATGACTGACTGTACTCCATATTGAACTGGATAATGAGAAAGGAGGTTAACTGCTGATAATTACTTGATCTTTTAAACTTGCATTGAGATTACTTTAGTCCACAATAACAGACACCTTTACCCTTTAGAGTTTTCAGTATTTTTTAAATAAGTTTTCTTTTTCTGACTTTTCCCTAACCCTTCAAGATGCAGCCTGCAGGCCATCTTCACCACAAAACAATTCATAAACTCTCAAATAGGACTCTTTTCTCTCTCTGCTAGGAGCTAGTCCAGCACTGTACATGCAACTAGTTTTCACTCCTTCATATGTTCTAGATAGTGAAATAAATTACCTTCCTGTGCCTCTCAGGCTTTATGTCGTTAGACAGCAAAGTCCCTGACTGTCTCGGTTTTTTTTTTTTTGGAGTTCTCCAGAATTTAACCAAAGTAATTTCAACCGTAAATGTTGGGGCAAATAGAATTCATACACTGATGATTATCAGAAGATGCAGGCTATTTTAAAGACTATGTGAAGACAAATTATTTGTAGAATCTACTTGATTATAAGTGGAAAGGTATGATTGTTTTTGCCAAGGGGAGGGGAGAAAAAAGGGAAGGAAAAGGAAAAAGAAAGTGTCCAGACACTGGCTCAAGGGCTTACCCAGGCTGAGCATTTAATTCACATAACACACTTAATGGAGAAGAATATTCATTCCATTTTACAAAGCTAGAATTATAATCTAGAACTGCAAGGAACTTGGACGTGTTACCTAGAGGATGAGCCAGAATTCAAGAGGGCTGACTTCAAATTTGCACTCTCTCCACTAAATCCTTCTCCCTGTTGATATCCAAACTTGAAGTTCTGGGTTTTACCACCTCTAGAGATGTTTCCTCAATGAAAATATCATCTGTGCATTTATGTAAACATGGAACACTTACAATACCTAAAGTTCTGGGAAAGATGCCAGGAAACACACAGTCCATCTGAAGTCAAACTTCTGCTTCTTAATATCCACACTAAAAGACAAGGAAGGCCTTTACCTAGGAAGGCATGGATAGGATTCCCATCATCTTTTCATTCATGACCCAATCTCTATGAAAAATGTGCTATTTTTCAGTTTGCCAGACTTTTAGGTATCATACTATTTTAATTATTGAAATTTCAAATTTGAAAGCCACAATTTAAATTCCTGGATTGACCACTGACAACTACCTGTGTCTTGGACAATTTCACCTCTTGAAATCTATTTATTTCTCAGCAAAATTGGGTGATAAGACTTTTAATATATCAATAAGATGCTGATTCCTTGGATGCTTGTCCAAGTATGAACAAGGTACATACTTATTCGAGAAACTATTTTACGTTTCTTTGGCAAATTACATTTTGGTCTTCTGAAGTGATAGTAGAAATATCAGAAAGATTGACTGCTCAGCCTTCCGACCCTCCTCTCCATCCTACACTCTCCCATGCCCCCAGGAGTATGAGGAGGGGTTTGAGGATAGCAGGCTTTCACATTGTTAACCTCAGGAATGTCCTTTCTTTAATGCCCGTTAGAGCTAAGCACGTTTATTTTCAGGAGGAAATAAGAAGTTTGGAAGTGGAGTATTGAGGAGGAAGAGGAGCATGTAGCTGATTTGAGGAGGTTTCTACCAATACTGGAAAAGTAACAGAGGCAACACTTTTCAGCACAGGGTCAACCTGCACCCAGCTTTGAGAGTGCATTCCGAGAGGCAAGAGCTCAGAAGGGAGTTGCTAGGGACTGAGCTGAGGACTGCCAGCTCTGAGCTCTGGTCTCGGGGCTCGGGGCTGGAAAAGGCCTTTTTATTCAAAGCTGGCCCAGGAGCAGTCAAACCACCAAATTAAAGAGTTTAATATTAGTGGTGACCATCTTTTCATCAAAGCTCCTGATATCGTGGTAAAAATAAGGTCTTCTGAGTGTTCAGATAACTGAAGAGAATTGATGAGATAGCGATAGGAATTAATTTATGACTCACTTTCCTACCAGGTCAGTACAATACACAGAGTATTTTATGAGGAAAATAAAAGGCGAGTGATTTTGTGTAATCTTAAAATGTGAAACAAAACTCATGCATGCTTGAGCAGTCTTTGTGACTTACTTCTCACTCCTACCCTTAAGGCACCCTGCAAACTCATATCTCCAAAAAAATGAACAAAATACATTCCCATTAAGAGGTACATACTTGTTCAAAAAACTATTTTATGTTTCTTTGGCAAATTATATTTTAATCTCCTGAAATGATAAAACAGAAACGATTTCCTCCTTTTTAGATGGCTCTTGAAAACACAAAAGCCTCAAATTGGTGGATGTCTGCAATGTTTAATACAGATGCCAAGACTTTGTAAATACATCGGACATTTGGGGATAGAAAAAAGAATTTAGAGGAAAATAGGAAGATGGGTTTGCAGGGATGCCTCTGATCAAAAGGATGTGGGAAAGGGAACATAGAAACACTGCCTGTGCTTACACACAGGGTTCTGATTGCTTTCTTAGCACTAAAGACAAACCGCAGAGAGCTCTATTCAGCAAATACGTATGGAATATCTTTCAAGTGCTCAGCATTATGTAAGGCAATGGGGATCCAGCAATAAACCAAATGCAATTGATCTCTTTGGGGAGCTACAACAACTTGTTATAGATTCGAAGAAAACATAATAATTTCAATCAGAAGATATGCATGCGATGTCCGTACATATCTTTTGATTGAAATTATTATGTATTTTTTTTGTCTCTATAACAAGTTAGTGTTAGCTTCTCAAAGACAGCATTTGCATTTTGTTCATTGCTAGGAGGAGGGAAAGAGTTCAAATAATATGTGCATATATGAAGATTTTACTACCAATCTCCTGAACATGTACAGGGAGGCAGGAGGCAGGAGCAGGGTGGGACTCAGAGGAAGCCACACCAAGTGCTGTGTCCATGTGTGCTCGCATCACTTTGAACTTTACTGTGAAGCGTAATTACAATGCACCAATTAAAGTATTTTTTAAAAAACATACGCATGCAATAGAAGCACCTAAGGATACTTGGCGTCTTAGAGAGGGTGATTTCTGGTTTAAGTATAACTCGGTATTAGCCATGGAGTGTGAGAATGTGAGGCAAAAGAAACTCTTAGGCAAAGGCATGAGTGTGGTGTGTACAGGGAAATAAAGACAGAACATGCAATGGGAAAGCTATACCATGAAAGAATAAAATGGCAGTAATTTTTATGATCACAATAGATAACACATAGAAATACTTACTGCATGCCATATATGACCTACGCCCTTTACTTGACCTACTAAATCAGCAGTTAATCATGAGAGATAGCTATTATTTTCCTATATTTAGAGTAACACCATAAATACATCCCATTTGGGAGAGAAAGGCGGAAACCTATTTAATAATTATGCTCAAATAATAGTCGCAAATAAGGACTCTCAAGGAAAATTAGAATGAGTGGCGACCCTGTCCATTTTCATAGATTAAAATAATTGTCACACATCCACGGTCTCATAACGGGTAAGGGTTGGAGATTTGAGGAAGGCAGAAGCAAGAGTACAAGAGTTTGGGAAGATAAGGATCTTTCCAATTGGTTTTCTACTACCTAATTGTAGAGGATTGAACCCAAGGGCGTTCTACCTATGAGCAACACCTTCAGTCACGCGTATGTGTGTGTGTGTGTGTGTATGTGTATGCGTATGTGTGTGTGTGTGTCCCTGGGGATTGAACCCAGGGGTTTCCACCACTGAGCTATACCCCAGGCCCTTTTTTGTTTCTGTTTTGAAACCAGGTCTTGCTAAGTTGCTGAAGGTCTCCCTAAGTGGCTGAGGCTGGCCTTGAACCTGTGATCCCCCAGTCCCAGCTTCCCAAGGACTGGGATTACAGGTGTGTGTCACTTCACCAAGTCTTTCACACACTTTTCAATAGTTTCTGTTTTAGGTCCACATATCAAATCGTGTGACCACTTCACGTGTCAACATCGTTTCATGTCAATCACCAGGCTGTTGATTAGGACCCAGGGCTGTTCCCTGGAGTGATCTGCTCTGGTCACCTGATATGTCCCAACATTACATAACCAGGCAGTTGAGGGGGTGGATTATTCCAAAGGGTAAGAGGAAGTTTTGGAGCAGGATGGCTGTATTTACTAACTTGATTAAAGTGATAGTTTCAATGATATGCAAATGTCAATAGTCATGAAATTGCTCAGCTTCAGTATGTGTTTCATAGCCAATTAAACTTCAATAAATAAATAAATTTGAAAGCATGTGTAATTAGAGATAAGAATGTTACCTCATTAAGTTGGATTTATTTAGTCTTGGGGTAGAAATACTGTTTTCTCTTTCACTATTTATAATTCACTTAAAAACAGGAGCAAATTACAGTAGAAGTAGCTCTACCTTTTGGCTAGACACAACATACTTTTGTTTTCTAAGGACAAGATTTGGAAACCATTTTTACAAATATAATTTGGACACAAGGGATATGGCTATTGATTCCCTGTTTTCTGTTAATACTGTATTTAAAATTTTTCACTCAAATAGAACCTGCATGTGAAAATTTAACATTCAAACCATTTCCCTTCCACAGTGTTCTCTTCTCTGGAAAATGTTCAAATGAACATTCTTCACTTAGTATATCTAAACTTTGACATTTGCCTGAATTGTATTTATTTCACATCAAGTAGTGTTTCCTCTCTCCGCTCTTTTACATGATGTAATAGGCCTCTTGTGAATTTTCCCAGATTTCAGTAGGACCAATGGACGAAAACAAAAGAAAAAAAGAATAGGGAAAACCATCTTCAAAGCAATGCCTTCTTCTCTTAAAGATTTTTCCCCAAATGGTTTTGAAGGTAGTATATTTTTCTTCCTGTGGCTATTTTAAGATATACCGATTCTCTTCTGTGTTTCCTGACCTCCTCTTTCTTGGCAAAAGGCATCACTGGGCTCCTTTGCCCTCTGGATCCTGGTTGGGATAAGCCAACGGAAGCATCATCAGTGTACAAGAAGGCAGAGAGTGAGATGCGCCAGGGCATTCACATCCCAGTCCAAATCCCCCACAGCAGCTGTGCGGCTGATCTACGATGTGGCTGGTCTAGGTAGCCCAACAGCAGCATCTCTTCCCTGGAAGGGGGTTCAGGAAGCAGCCTGGAGTCTCTGGATCATGGTCAGGCTGGGGGAATCTATTTTGTTGGAACTTTTCATCCATCCTCTAACTGTAACTTCTTGGCAGAGCTTTGGGGACACTTCTGTTCTAGAATTGACATGGAGATTGGCATCACTGTCCCTGAAAAGCTGTGTGGCACCTGTTCTCCTGAACTGGACATGACAATGGAGATGACACAGTGGAATTGGGTCCCCTGATGTTGGTGTCCTGCAAAAGTCAGGTGAGTTTGCTGTATTTAACCTAGAGGAACGGGGAGCACCATGTTCACTAAGAGTCCAGGGAATGGAACTCATCCTATCACACCTGCCTCAGGTGTTTGGGGCGATGGCTCATTGATCAAATTCCCTAGATAGTGTGTGAAGAGTACCAGTGAACCGATTCCAGATCGAGTGAGGAGGAACCTGATTCTGCTCGCTGCAGTGAGGATTCACAGTCTCTCAGGTAGCTCCCAGATCCACACTGGGTCACGGCTGGGATCACCATGATGGTGAGGGTCTTGTACAAAGAAATTTACTGAAGATGCTTGAGATGAGAAGAGTTGTCGTTGGACCGCTTCCCCCACACACTTATTAGAGAAGTGGAAGACATCGCTACTGCAACTAGATTATTGGGGGAAGGAACAGACTTAGAGTAGGGAAGTGTTACTGGGAACTGCCTCTGGGTTGCTAGTGACCCACAGTGTGAGCTGATGGAGACAGTAGTGGAGGAGACCATGGCCTCATAAGATCCCACAGCAGGGCTGGTGGCCTACAAAACTTTCCTGTGCCTATAGCCGCAGTTCTGAATATATATGAATAAATGTTTGACAGTCTTCCCCTGGTATCTGCAGCTTCTATGTCTCCAAATTCAACAATAGCCAATCAAAAACGTTTAGAAAAATAATCACATCTGCACTGAACATGTGCAGACCTTTTTCCTTGTCATTATTCCCTAAACGGTACTCAAACAACCCTTTACATAGCAAATAGTTTGCCAACTATTTCCATAGTGCTTATATTGTATTAGGTATTATAAGTAATCTAAAGATTATATAAGGTATAGAGGAGAATGTGCATCGGCTATGTGTAAATATTACGCCATTTTATATAAGGGATTTGAGCATCCGTAAGTTTGGGAACCCATAGGAAGTTCTGGATCCAGTGCCTGAGGATACTGAAAGATTTCTGTACTCATAACCTGATGGGACAAAAAGCGTCAATATCACGATTGTGGAATGAATTGCAGCTCCCCAAAATCCATCTGCTGAAGCCCTATTCACTGACGACACTTGGAGGTGAGGTCTTTGGGGAATTGTCAGGGTTAGAAGAAGTCATCACAGCGGGGTTCTCATGAGGTGATTGGTGGTTTATATGATGAGACAGCTCTTTCTCCCCCATGTGAGGATACAGCAAGAGGATGACCATCTGCAAGCCAGAGAGAGGTCCTTGCCAGGAACTGGACTTGCTGGTGTCTTCATTTTGGACTCCCCAGGCTCCAGAACTGTGGAAAATAAATGTTTACTACTTAACCCTTCCAGCCCATGGTTGTCTGCAATAGTAGCCCAAGCAGATCAATGTAATTATCCCTGAGCTTGTTTGAAATGCAACGCCACGAGTAACATAATGTAAACACAATGGATAAAACAGTTTCCACAAGCCATTTAGGTAGCACACATACATATGGTAGTTTCTGGAAGCCTCTTGAAAGTTATTGTGTGAGTGTTCTTAGGTTAGGAAAAGAAAAACAGGGAACTTCACCATTCTATGCTTAAGGGAACTTCACCTTTCTATGCTTAAATCATACGTCTATTCCCTAGAAATCCAATGAGATTAGTGTTACCTTCAAAAACTATAAAGATACAAGGATGGTGAATTTTGTAATATGTTCATGTCACTCAATTTGACCAGTTCAAAAACTAGACAGTTTTTGGAGAATGAGTATAGCGATTGCAATTGCAGCTCTGTTTTGAGAAGCAGTATCTTTGTGGAATGCATCAACACTGTCTCTGAGCCGCGTTACATAGCTAATGACCTAGCAGATGTTCTGTTTCCAGAACCTATCAGAAACACGATACAAAACAAGTAAAAGGCAGCAGAAACTGTCATACACAATGGGAGAGCAGCAACCTGACAGTGTCTTACCCCGGGATGGCACTGTACACCTGCTCTCTGTCACAACAGAATCTACAGGGACACTAATCATCTTCATTTCCTACAAATCACCACAATGGACCTGGTCCATGTAAAAAAAAAAAAAAATACATAGCCCAGTATGGTCGCATATGCAGATAATCTCAGTACTCCGGAGACTGGGGCAGGAGGATCACAGGTCCAAGGACAGCATCAGCAACTTAGAGAGTCCCTGTTTCCAAATAAAAAAAAAAAAAAGAAACAAAATAAGGCTGGTTGTGTAGCTCAGAGTTAGAATTCCCCTGGGTTCAATCCCCAGTATCACAAAAATTGAAAAATAAATAAAATGCACATGACAGAGTGGGAAATAACTTAGTGCATAAACTTAGCTATGTTAGGCAATAAATATTATGTCTTGATTGAACTGATTATATTTCATTTCATCAATAACTTACCTTCTTAGTATTTTAGTATATTTACTTAAAATTATTATTTATAGACATGAATATTCACATTTTTGTGGTACTGGGAATTGAACCTCTGAGCTACACCCTCAGACTTATTTTATTTTTATTTAAGTTGCTCAGAGGTTCACTAAGTTGCTCACTAAGTTGCTCAGAGGTTCACTAAGTTGCTGAGACTGGCCTTGAACCAACGATCCTCCTGTCTCAGTCTCCCAGAAATATTTACATTTTAACAATGTTATGCAACAATGATTTGTAGTTTCATTGAACACAGATTTAACTTATTATACAATATTTATTCCTCAGTACGTCATACTTTTTGATTATTTTTAAATAAAATTATGCCTCAACCTTAGCTGAGCCAGAAAGAGCTGCCCTCTTAGGTGTTATAATAATTGATTAAAAGCAGAAAATCAAAATTAAAATAACAGTTAAGCCTCTAGTTACTCACTGCGCTAGTATGAGCTAGTGGCAAAAACTGGAGAAAGCTCCAACTGCTGTCTGTTAATTTATCTTTTCTATTAAACTTTTGGTAAATTCTTTAGTATTCCATATTATGTGTGAATACAAATAATTTTCTTTTTTTTCAGTTAAGGTAACTTTCTTTTTACTTGCCTAATTGTCCTGGCTAAAAAGGCCAGTAAAATGCTGATTAGAATTGGTGAGAATTGGTAAGGAGACATCCTTTTGTTACTCCTGATTTTTTCAGTATTTTAATTTGTGCCTTGTAATTATACATCATAGTGAGATTCAAAGTGATACAAACACACATGCACACAGCAACGTGGTGCATTTCCTTCTGCATCCCACCCTGCCTCCCCTTCCTCTCCCTGTACATGTTAGTGCAATTGATAGTGATACCTTCATATATGGACATAGCATTATTTGAACTGTTTCCTTCATCAAGCCTCTTTTTCCCAGCCCTTTCTCCCTTCCCCAACCCCCTTAGTCTTTCATCATCGAGTATGATGTCAACTCTGTTACCTATGAATGTGTGTGTGAGGGTGCCATTTATCTGATTGTGGGAGTTTACCTTTATTTATATATATTTTTTTTTTTTTTTTTTTTTTTTTTTTTTTTTTTTTTTTTTTTTT
>PVJS01020218.1:0-32853 GCA_004027185.1 Glis glis
TCTCTCTCTCTCTACTTAGTGAGGCCCTCCGCAACTTCGTGAGACCTGGTTTCAAAATAAAGTATAAAAAATAGGGCCGGGGGTGTAGCGCGGAGGTAGAACGCCCCTGCGTTCAATCCCCGGTACCACAAAAAAAAAAAAAAGAACAGTCCTATTACTATTATTACTACTATTATTATTATTCTTTGTGATGCTGTCAGCCTTCCCAGATCTGTGGGTGTCATTTGTGCTGAGATCCTGCCACCATGCAGTGCCTGCTCCCTTCTCAGGAAACCTTTCCCTCCAGGATGGACTCCCCGACACTAGTTCTTTTCTGATGCTTGTCTCCTCGTGGGTTTCTGGACCACTCCTTTTGCCTGGCTGTTTCTTCCTATCCACCAGCCCTAGTATTACAAAGTGAGTTTCATGTTTCATCTTCTTGTTCTCTGTTCTATTTTAATATGCCACAAGTGGAAAAATGTGTGCATTTTGTTCTCCTGATACTGTTGAAGCTCCTAATAAAGTGACCCCAAATGGCATAACATTATGCACTCTTATAACACACACCAAAAATGTCATGTAAGTTACCCAGACTTAAGCAGGAAGTTAATGGAATAATACTTAAGACTGGTAGGTTTTGGTAAGCAAGGAGCTAAAGATTGAGTAAAATGCTGTACCTAGCCCAAGGTGTATCCAGTTTCTAAGGCATAGCAGTGCTGTATGAAAGACAACTCTAATACTCAGTGGGAATCAGCTCTAGATTCTTACTTTTGTTCTCAAGCCTATAGATGGTTAAAAGGCTTTGCTGATCTTGTCTGTCCTCATTTCCATGTCTGGACCTACGCTAGGGACAAAAGGACACACGCCTGTTCCATGCACCTTCTTCAGCAGGGTAGTCCAAGAATGATCTCAGCATAAAGGCAGAGGTGCAGAAGAGCACGTCAAGAGGCATGAAACTCTGCTTGTATCAAGTTTTTTGTGATCTCATTGGCAAAAAAAAAAAAAAAGTCTCATGGCCAAGCCCAGGGTCAGTGCAGAAGAGCACTGGAAAGGGAGCTGTGCAGCCTTTGGGCCATGGGTGTGCTCAGGCTACAGTAGGTATGACAGGCATGTAAGGGTGCTTCGATGTACAACTTCATGACTAGCTGGGGAGCAATAAAGAAGCATCAATCATATGCTAAAATGAATCGTGCTGCTCTATAATAGGATTTCCCAAACCAAATCATTTGACCATTTTTCATAATCTCCCAGAATTATAATTCTTGTCATGTGTAACAACCATCTGTAGCTTTTGCTGGAAATTTACATTAAGAAGGACAATCCCAAAGTATTTTTTATCATTATAGAGAAATTACTGTCATTTTGAAATCTAGGCAAATGTTTTCAATTATTGACACAACACTCTAAATACCTTGTAGAAATAGCAATAATTACTGTTTGAAAGTTAATTGTATATATGTATATATGTGTATATGTATATATTTATGTGTATATGTATATATGTGTGTGCATTCATCTATCATCTATCATCTATCATCTATCTATCTATCTATCATCTATCTATCATATATCTATCTATCTATCTATTTATCTATCTATCTATCTATCTATCATCTATCTATCATCTATCTATCTATCATCTATCTTTTAGCACGTTTGTCGTTTGTCTCGGGGATTCTTTGGTTCAGAACACCAAATCAAACAAAGTCAAATGAGTTGGAGGGAAGCTGGTACCTGCTGCCTTTGCTTCTTGGGAATCCATCACTGGGGCCAGATTCCTTTTGCTAAAAGTGCACAGCTCATTCTAAGCAATTTGTGATGTATGTAACTTCAAAGACTTATCTTCCTTCCGCTAGAGGATCCTCTTTCTGTTTCTCCCTGTTGGCCCATGTATCCCTTTCCTGAACCTTCTACCTTAAAACTACTTTCCCTGAGGCAAGCCATTTTGCTCAGGACATTCCTTTACTATTCTTCACTCATCAATATTCCCTTGTCTGTTTCATACTCTCACATTACTGAAAGATTTTTTTCTTTTGCAAAGATGTTAATAAATAAAATGGCTACCACATAGCAGAAATCTTTGAAAGGAAGCCTTTATTTGAGGGCTTAACTTATTTTGGGCTTCATAGTACTACTGAAGTAGATTTTAGGTGACTAATATTTAAATGTACTTTTCCATTTAAAGTTAGACGGGTTTAGATGGAATCTCAATGTAGTTTTGATTTGCATCTCCCTGATTGCGAATGATATTTAACATTTTTTCTGAATTTATTGGCCATTTGTATTTCTTCTTTTGTGAAGTGTCTATTAGTTCAATTGCCCGTTTCTTGGTTGGGTTTTTTATAGTGTTGTCTTTTAAGTACTTTGTATATTCTAGATATTAGTCCTGTATTACAGGAGTGGCTGGCAAAGATCTCCCATTCTGTAGGCTCTCTCTTTAGACCTTTGATGGTTTTCTTTGATGAGCAAAAACATTTTAGTTTAAGGTCATCCAATTTATTAATTCTTGTTTAATTTCCTGAGCTTTGCAGGTCTTATTGAGGAAGTTTCTACCTGTGACTAAATGCTGGCAAGGATGTGGGGAAGTAGGAACTCTTCTACACTGTTGGTGGGATTGCAAATTACTACAGCTGCTATGGAGATCAGTGTAGAGATTCCTCAGAAAATTGGGAATGGATCCACCATATGATCCAGCTATACCACTCCTGGGTATCTTTCCAAAGGGACTGAAATCAGAATATTATAGCAATATATGCATATCCATGTTTATAGCAGTACAACTTACAATAGTCAAATTATGAAACCAATCAATTAGGTGTCCATCGACAGATGAATAAATCACAAAATTATGGATATACACATAATGGAATTCTACTCAGCAATAAAGAAGAAAAAATTATGTCATTTGCAGGAAAATGGATGAACCTGGAGAACATTATGTTAAATGAGTTTAACCAGTCACACAAAGTGAAGGGTCATGTATTTTCTCTCATATGTGGAAGTTAGGGAGTAATTAGGATACCAGAGGGACTTTAGATAAAGGAGGAGAAACTCCAGTGGAGTTTCTCCAGGGAGATGGTCTAGAAGGAGGGGTAGAGAGGAAGAATCAACAACAGAATCATTTCCACTGACATTATGTGTATACGTGAGAATACCAATGTCAATCTGAATATCCTGTATAGGGAAGGGGGAGTAGGGAGAAGGAAGGGAGCCAGGGGAAAGTCCACCAAGTGTGCATGTATGTCACTATCACTATAAACTGCATTATGATGTGAGACTATAGAGCACTGATAAAAGTATAAAAAATATACTTTTCCAATGTTACAGTATTATGTATTGATATTAAACAATTAAAAAAACTAAGAAAATCATAAAGGAGAAAATAAAATCACTGGTAGTCTCATAAGCTAGGGATAAATCATTCAATGTTTCTCATTTTACCATTTATGTGTATATGTGTGTATATTAATCAAACTACATGGAATGCCAATATTCAACAGGGTTCAATGTCTATAATAGCAATTTCCTATAGTTCAACCTTTCATTTGAGATCATTCCTTGTATTAGGAGTCAATAAGATAAATATATTTTATATGTGTGGGTATGTGTGTGTGTATAGAAATAATGAAAGAGAGAGAGAGAGGAGAGAAAACATGGAGGTAGCAATCCAGTATCTGCAGAGAGCAGGCCAGCAGGCAGGAATTTCAAGTGATGTTGAAGTCGTGAGTCTGAAATCTGCAGGGTTTCTAGGTGACAAATTTGAGACAGAATTGCTTCTTCTTCAGGAAACCTGTCTTTGCTCGTAGGGCCTTCAGCTGGTTGGAAGAAACACACCTACATTTGTAGGACCATCTGCTTTACTCGAAGTCTACCGATGTAAATGGTAATCACATGTAAGAAATATCCTCACAGCAACACCTAGACCCGTGTTTGACCAAAAACTGGGCACTATGCCTAGCCAAGTTGACACATAAAATTTACTACATTCCATGTAAATGGTTCTGCATCCTGGTTTCCACTATTATAAGTGCCAATATCTATCCTGGTAAATAGATCTCTGTCTACATATCTGATGAGTCTATTAAATTCACAAGAAGGGGACTCACTGGTTTGCCTATCAAAAACACATACACCAATTATGAAGATACCATGCCATCTGGAATAGTCTTTCTGTGGCATGGGTTCCACCTCATTGGGGCTTATTCTTCACTCTGCCTCTCTCTGTTTTTGCCATTTCTGCACAGTCATTGGTAAGAGTTGATATAAAAACCAATAGCTCCTGATGGCAGAGGCTCTTCTGTCTTGTGCTTAATTCATGGCTTCATGAACTAGAAGTTTATAGCAGATACCTTGCTTTATATTCATTATTTATTTGTTCCTTACAACACTCTTATGAGATAGATTCTACTATTATACCATTTTATAGTTAGAGAACTTGAGGTTTAAACACTTTAATGAATCTGAAGAAGAATGAAACCAAGCTTCGGCTAAATTTTTGGGAGCTGAGGCATTCTGAGATTGGCTCTTGCCATTTCTCGAATTAAAACTGATGCGGCAGACTGTAAGACATGAGGTCCAAAGAACCCAGAGGTTTAAGGAAGTGAATATTCTAGTCATGTACTAGATATTTAGACATTGTTCTATTATCTCATTGGGAAAAGACCTGGAGGTGTGTTTCTGATTGAATGAACAGGTGAGGGGAAAAAATGTGTGTAATTGCCACTGTAAGAGTTAGTAATGGAAAATACTAGATTTGTTAATGAGTGTGTAAGTGACTGTGTATGTATATTTGCACATTCACACACCCTGGTTTTGAAGCAGAACCACTTCAAAATAGAGAGTAAATTAGAGAATTATAGAATTTTAGTGTAGGAAGGGACCTTTGAGATTCCCTAATACAACACTTTCAATTTACAGTGGAGGGAACTTATGCTCGGAGAGATTGAGTGTTGAAGGTCTCAGTCAGTTCTTCCTACTGTTTTGTTGATATAAAATAGCAATTTTACTCTGAGAGTATGACTTCAGCAAACATATATCTTTGAATTTTCTGAACAGTGTCATTTTTTTTTAAGTCCACTTCACTGTTGACTCCAAATCTATTGATGTGCTGTGGACACTCATATTTCAGGACTCAAATGATATCCCTAATACCACATTTCACTTTCAGAAGTGGCAGAGAGGTGACTGGTCAGACTATTTATTCCAATAGTTTGGGGTATGGAAAATATATTCACCATAACCATGATTGAGTGTGCACGTTTCCAGACCAATGGAGAAAGATGAATCATAATTTTCGTTCTCAAGGTGTTTTTGCTATTTCATGGCACCTTTAATCTTGCTCCTCTTGGCTTAGTTTCCCACTCTTCTCTACATTGAAATTTCTGGTCACTGCCTTTATTTTCTACTACAAAGACTTTGCTTATTTCTGTTGAAATGATGGCCCCAAATTTGGTAGGTATGTAGTGAGTTGGGTTGAGAAACATAGTTACTAAAGAGGTGCTAGAGCTACATCACTAATGAATATATGCACGAGGTATGAATTTAATAGAAAAAATGTCCCAATAAGTACCCTTAGAAAAAATATCCCAGTATGTACCCCTAGAAAAAGTGTCCCAGTAAATCCCCCCACATAGCCACAGCTCCTGGCTTAGATGAGGGATTCAGGACTCAGACTAATTTTAAAAGGCAGTACTGTGTCAATTCTTCTCTTTAAGCAAAATAAATTGAAAGCCAGACTTCTCCTGCTTTGGGGCGAACCATAATGATAACATCATATCCTTCCAGGAATGTCCAGATGTCTATAGCCATAGCCATGGCATATTTAACTTTGCACTAAGAATGGCTGGGTGACTGGTGTTAATTCTGCTTTGTGGATAAGCTGAGGATCCGGGTAATTGTTAAGTATGCCAAGAGCCACATGATGGGTTGTGGAGCCAGCAGGCAGTCTATGACACCACATCTTTGGATTTTCTGCCTTCTCCTATTTCCAAGGGAAAAATGCCATCCTCATAGACCAACAGCAAGCAGGAGGGAGAAGCATGCTCTGCTCACACTGGCCAGAATGGCTTCCCCCAGGATGAACGAGGCCACGGAGAGGATCCATCACCGCTCTATCGAACTCTTTCTTCATTAGAGACGAGCCACTGGCAGATGGTGTCCCTCCAGTAACATGGTCTCAGAGTTGGAGAATAGGTTTTCTACAAGAGTCAGAGATTTGTAATCAAGGAGATCATTTGTCTTTCTTCCTCCCTTAGAAGCTCTGTACCATTTAAGTCACAGGACTGGTCGTTTATCTTGCAGGACTCTCATTCCTTCCTCCCAGAACAGCTTAATCTGGGATTGTTTTCACAACTTCCAGGCTGTGGCAGGCTCTGGAGATATTGTGTAACACGCTTAAGCTATATGTGAATGAAATTCCTTGGCCAATGTCCTATTAATGAGACCCAGCAGTATAAAGTTCCTAAGCCACTAAAGCTAATCATCACATTTCTCTTGTTCTTACAAGACTGTTTAGCTAATGCTGCCAACTGTGAATGAAGGAGACAAGGAAGATGACGTATCTCATCACACAGAAGAGAAAACTTAAGTTCAATGCCAGTAGAGGAAATGGAAAGAAAGCAAGGGACTGAGGTTAGTATTTTGTTGGGAAGGTAGGACGTTTGGAGGAGGAGGATGCATTTCATTGCTCCAAAGTTATTCCACTAGTTAGAAGCGTCTTACATTGAGTAGCACATGGATGAATGAAGTCAAGGCCATAAGTCAAATTTTAAGTAATTTAATTCACAGCTCAGACTTTGCCTGGTTTGTCATCGATGGTGCTGTCCTGCACAGGAGAGATACTGGTTACTGAATGCGCAAGAATCTATAAAAATCCAGCTGCCACATTAGAAAAATGATCCAGAAGAAATGGCTCACCAAAGCTGCTCTGGCACAGAAAACATTTATACAAAAAACAACCCACATTCTATTTTGAGATTAGCTGAATCTGTTGTAGAGGAACGAGGTTGCCCTCGACAGTGAATTAATCGTACTAGTTTTCATTCACAAATCTGCCCTTTCACCTGGTGACTCTGGCTAAACCACTTGATTTCTCAGAGCCTCCAGCTTTTCATTTGAAATATGGGGACAATTAAGTGAGATAAATGTATGAAAATCTGTGCATTGTTTTGTACTTAGCAGTTCTTTTAAATATCTAGCTTACAGAGTTTTAATGAGAATTGAATGAACTGCTATATATGAGAGTGCTTTACAAATGCAAATCCTTACACATCTGTAAGCTGTTAATATTGTTATCTCCTCTTTGTGTGTGTGTCCCCATGAGCAGGTGTGTGCACATACATATGTATGAGACAGGGAGACAGTATGAACCGCTGCATGGATTTGTCGACTTAGTTTGTAGCTCCATGTATCAGAGTGCTTAATGCAATGTGAAGAAAGCAAGCAATGTCATATCTAATATTTTAAAATAATCAATTCCATTTAAACCACAGACTCACAGGAGAATTACATCAACCTCCTGGAGGCTGCAACGTGGCTCTTGGTGAGATTGGATCTGCCACTCTCAACCTCCAAGCTGAGCAAATGTGCCTGTGTGTTTTAATGGGTTTCTATGGTGGGTTGACCTTTCCAGTACATAGGTGAGCCGACTCCAGTTCCTGGGTCTGAAACCTTCTGAGGCATGCATGGCCCGGAGGGGAGAAGGTATTTTCTAATCAATAACACTTCAAGTCAGCAAAAACCTACATAAGCTCAATTTTGCAAAATCTTATAACACTTTGTGACAAAGTCATTTATGAATGTTCTTTAGCATTTAAAAGGCTCTTTGTATACTCTGTCAGAATTCCAAGCAATGAATTTTGCTTGGTTTTTAAGGGGGAGAAAAGTCTTCCATTTAATTTTTTAAAGGAGAACATGAATAAATTTCATTCGGCTTTAGTTGGCGACATCTGTTGTTTATTTCAGAGTTGGAATCATGAAATGTTAGATCTACCAGGGACCTTAGAGACTTTTGAGTCCAGTGGTTTTTGAACTGGGCTTTGCAGAGTGTGGGGAGTCTATGGAGATGCCTCTGGGATCCCCAAAGACAGGCACAGATGGATTTGCTGACTGGCTGAGTTCCAAGAGCACCAGCCCATTTAACCAGAACAGCATTGTTTTCAAATGATTCGCATATTAAAACTCATTATATAATTTTATTTAAAAATTTTCTTTCATTTAGGATGTTGGCAAAACATCAATCTACTCCAAATCCTTCATTTTACTCAAGGCTTCAAGAGAAATGATTTTTAGGATTGCGAAGATAGTAGGTAGGTAGAATCCAGGTCCAGTGGCTCTTATTTAAGTATTTCCTCAACTAAGCATGTTGGAGGAAAAGGAAAAGACACTTATTTTTCTTTTAAAAGTAGAAAAAGTCCTGATGGATGGGTGCTTTTATGTATTGCTGTGTAAATGCACTTAAACAGTTAAAGCAAAATTGCTAGCAAGTCTGACTCAGGCCTAGAATGTCCTTGGTAAAAACCCCCTGACTCAAACATCTGTTGGGAAAACAAAACGTCCTTACTTGGGACCCTCCTGACTGGGGTCAAGATGGCCTTCTATAGATTAATGGTTATTGTGGTTACTATTACTGTAACAGTCTGGAAAGTTAGGGAAAACATCTTCCAGTATAGAATGTACAAGGACAGCGAATGTCTAACCAGTCTGTGATGATCAACTGTATCTATAACCAACCATTGTAAAGGTCAGAGAAACCCCACGTGGGACTGTCATATTAGCAAAGGGAAACTGAGACTTTTTGTTTGAAATATATAAAAACTGAAGCAAAAACTTGCTCGGGGTCCCCGTACTGAACTGCTGTGTCAGTTTATGTCGGGCACCCAAGCTTAAGCTTGAATAAACGGCTCTTCTGCAGTTGCATACGGCTTGGTCTCCTGGTGGTCTCTCCGGGACAGAGGGTCTGGCATAACAGCTAATGAACTTATTTGTTTATTTATTTGGTTCTGGGGATTGAACCCAGGGGCATTCCACCTCTGAGCTACACCCCCCAGTCCTTTTAATTTTTTTTTTTTATGAAATAGGGTCTCTCTAAGCTGCTAAGGGTATCATTAAGTTTCTGAGGCTGGCCTCAAACCTGAGCTCCTCCTTTCTCAGCTTCTCAAGTACTGGGATTACAGGCATATGCAATGACACCCAGCTCATTTCTTTATTTTTTAATTCATCCACTAAACTCCTGAAGTGCCATGAGGGAGGAGAGAACAAGAAGACTCAAGTCAAGTGGGAACTAAAAGGAAGCTCCTATGTCAAAGGCACATATAGAAGCAATTACTCATGGTTACACAGACAGGGCAATGGACAGGACAAGGAAATGGGGCTTTGGGTTCAACTCTATGTTTATGTGTGACTTAATCTTGTAGGCATTTTGCTACAGCAAAGCAAAATCATACACCTTCAGCTTCTTGCCAGCCCTGAGGGGAGAATGGATCTTGACATACTGGAGGAACTGGAATGAGACTGGGGGCTGGAGAATGACGAGGCAGAGAGAGATTGGCCCAGGCGAGCCATGGATGGAGGCAGGGCCAGTGCCCCCTGGTGTTTCATAAGTCAAAGTGAGGAGTGAAATGTTTAGATCTAATTTTAAAACATTGTAGAGCAATGGAAGGGAATGACATGGTTTCTTTTCATGATCTGTGCAGTCATTTATATGGATGATGGATCATAGAGGTCAATAGTGGGGGGAGGGACCTAGGTGAGTGGACCTTACAATATAGCAGGTCAGGTGGTGGCTTCGTATATAATGGCAGGATGATATAAGCTGGAGAAAGTGGATGGAGTCAAGATAGAATTTGAAATAAAACTTGCTAGTGGTGAGGTACAGAGAGTAAAGGAAAAGGGAGGAATCAAAGATGGGTTGGAGATTTTGGTTTGAGCAACCGAGTGGTTGGTAGTATGGTGAGAGATATGGCAAATACAGGGAAAGGACAGTTTGGTCATGATAACTTTGAGCTGCCCATTAGCTATTCAGTTGAAGGAACATTCTAGGCAGTTGGAATGCAGAAACCTGGATTCAGGGTTGGAGTACATACTTCGTCACTATGTTGTTTTTATTTTATATTTTATTTTGTGGTGTTTGGGATAGACTCAGGGGCATTCTACCTCTGATCTACACCCCCAGTCCTATATTTTTTTAATTTTAATTTTTTTTTTTGTAAACAGGGTCTCATTATGTTGCAGAGATCCTCACTAAGTTGCTGATGCTGGCCACGAACCTATGATCCTCTGTGTCAGCCTCCCAAGTACTGGGATTACAAGCGTGCGCCACCACGCCCAGTACTATGTTGTTTTAAAGCCAATGATCTGAAAGGAGATCATCTAAGGCAAGAGAAGTATAGAGAAGAGAACCCAAGACCAAACCCTGAATAACAAAACATTTAGAGGTCAATTAGAATACATGGAGAGGAGCAACTGGTAGGAGGAAAATGAGGACAGTGTGGTATCATAAAACTCAATGTCAATTTCTGCCAATGTATCAACTCTACCCTGTGTACTATAGAGATTGGCACCTGGTCGATATTCAGTGGGTGGTATGATGGTAACTTAAAATAGACTAAATAAGTGATAATAAAGAACTATAATTTCTGAAAGGACATTGAATGAGCCCATAACTTGCTAACATTTGGAATACAGATCTCTCCAATGGTTAGAAAATCCAATTTTTCCATTAATAGGATTCAAATTTACAGATATTTCATTCTGTGGACTTTTTCTTTAGCCTTGAGAATTTTAACTTTAGTATGCATGCATTTTGAGATAGGAATAATTTGGAAATGACACAACTGTGTATTGTATATTTCAAAAGAAGGTAAAATGATAGGTGGAGTACCAGTGGAAGAGGATGTTGCAGTGTAACCATGGAGAGTGAAAGGATGCAGGATGCGGAGGCAAAGGAATCTGGGCCTTGAAGCTTGGGGGTGGAGAAGGCAATTGAAAGGAGCACTGATATGATTTGGGCTGAGCCCTCTGCTCTGGTAGATGTTCAGTGGCATGAGGTTCTAAGTACCAGTTCTGGGTAGTTTAAAGAAAGGTATTTTTGCCAGCCATGGTGGCGCACACCTGTAATCCCAGTACTTGGGAGGCTGAGACAGGAGGATCACAGGTTTGAAGACAGTCTCAGTGATTTAGTGAGGCTCTCAGCATCCTAGTGAGACACTATTTCAATTTAAAAAATAAAAAGGTCTGGGAGTGTAGCTTGGAGGTAGAATGCACCTGAGTTAAAACTCTAGCACTACACACACACACACACAAAGAAAGAAAAGAAAAAGAAAAGGGTACTCTCTTGGCTAGGCATGGTGGCTCATGCCTGTAATCCCAGTACCTGTAAGGCTGAGACAGGAGGATCCCAGGTTCAAAGCCAACATTAGCAACTTAGTGAGGCTCTTAGCAACTTAGCAAGACCCTGTTTCCAAATTAAAAAAAAAAAAAGTGAAATAGGGATGGGGGTGTAGCTCATAGGTAGAATGCCTTGAGTTCTATCTCCAGCACCACACACACACACACACACACACACACACACACACACACACAAAGGTACTCTCAGCCCATATTTTCCTAACCCAGGCATTTAAGTGTCTTTGTACACAGGACTCTAATGGGATAAAGGAAAGAGAAGAAACAACTCTAGATATGTAAATTCAGGACGACAACAATAATTTGAATGTAATACTGAGGAAAAAAATGTATGACAACAAATTACCTGAAAGAAAAGCCAAATGAAAATAAATATATTGGGGATAAAGATATTAAAATTTGTTTAGCATGCAAGTGGTGATGCCTAAAAAGGAACTCTGGCTGGGTGCAGTGGCGCAGACCTATGATCCCAGTTCTTGGGAGTGTGAGACAGAAGGATCATAGGTTCGAGGCCAGTGTGCAGTAACTTAGTGAGATCTTGTTTCAAAATAAAAAATAAAAGGGGCTGGGGTTGTAGCTCAGAGGTAGAGCACCCCTGTGTTCAATCCCCAGTAACACACACATACACGCGCGCGCACACACACACACACACACACCTCTTTCTTATTGGCTATTAATATTTTTATGAACATCTAATTAATAAGACATCTGAGCTAGATGCTATGCTTTGCAGAGTGTGAAGTGGTGACCAAATCCAACGAACTCTCTGCCCTCATGGATGTTACCCTCTACTGGGGACATGCTGGCTTAACAAACTAACACATAAATGTTATATAATTGTAATTTGTAATAATTTTATGAAGGATCATAATAAAGAACAAAGAAGAAATAACAGGGGAGACAATTTAGATTGGAAGGGAGTTAGGGTTTGGATATGGCGTGTTCCTCAAAAAAGCTCATGCATTTGAAGAAATGTTCAGAGGTGAAATAATTGAATTAGGCCTCCAACATCATCAGTGGATAAATCGGCTGATGGATTAATAACTTGAATGGACTTGCTGAAGAGGGGCGTGTAACCATAGGCAGGTGGGGTGTGGCTGGATGAGGTCACTGGGGTAATAGCCTCGTGACAGTATCTCTCCCTGGTCCTTTCCTTTCTCGGTCTGCTTCCTGGCTATCCTCAGCAGCTTTCCACCCCCACACCCTGCCACCATGAGGTTTCTGCCTTGGAGTTGGCCAGCTATGGACTGGACCTCTGAACCCATGAGCCAAAAGAAACTTTTCCTCCTCTAAGTTGGTCACAGAGATGAAAAAGTTAACTAACACAAAGGATCGGGGATGGAGTGATATTTGGGCTAAGAACAGGTACAATCGGGCTTGTGCGCAAATTGTATTCATACATTCTGTGGTGCTTGTTGAGTGTGTGAGGGAAATAGCGGAAGGTGATAAAAAATGTCTCCCTTGCCTGGCTTATCAGGTGATCAACCTACCATTCTGTCTGTGCTGAAATGGTCTCCACTGGAACTCCCCTGTTGGAGGTAAACAAATCCAGGTCCTGGCTGATAGCACCATTCAGTGCTAGGAGTTGAGAAATAAGTGAATCAATAAATGAACTGATCTTCAAGAAACTGCTGTTTGAATGCATGGTGTTGCATGGAGGTAAAGGGAGTAATCTTAGGTCGTCTCAGCCCTCTTCCAGGCACACATTATCACCCCGTAACACACCATCAACACAACATCTCTTCCCAATTCAACACATTATTAATTTTCACTTGCAAAAAACGTAGAGAAAGGAGGGCTTTGGGGCTTCCTTTATGGCCACCAGCACACCATCATCACAACCAACTAATAAATATGTTAGCTGGTTGAGAAAAAAAGCAACATCACCCCAGTTTGCCAATGTATGCTGGTTGGTTACTTAAATGCTTCAAGAATTCCTTAATGCCATTTTTGCATATATATGTGTGTGTGTGTGTGTGTGTGTGTGTGTATGTATATTTCTGTGTATGTATATTTGTATGTATATATATGAAGTTAATATAAATGCTTTTTTTTCTAAATAACAAGAGGAACAAGTAATGCAGATTCAGATGCAACTTGGGAATATGATTTCCTTATTTAACACACTAGCCATTTCCAGTATTTTAGATGGAGGCGATTTTTCAATGAAAACGTAATTTGCCAATATGTTTGTTCAGAGTAAGTTGAGACAAGTATTCCTGTGAGGTATACAAACTGTTGTATTTTCATACTCTAAGAACTTTCTGGCCTCATTTCCCCCCCTAGCAGAATTAACTTTCCTCTGAGTTTTCAGACATTGCTAAAATATTTTATTTATTTTTCTTATAATGACTTTAGTGCATGAGTCATGCATCAAACTTAATCACCAAGCCTCAGAAAGTGGACAAGATGTGAAAACCACATAGAGGGGAATGACGTGCCCTTGCTGATTAGGAGAGGAAGCGCAGGGCAGGTGTCTTCCTGTGGTTAATGGCGGTGCTCCTGAGAACACAAGTGTGCTGCGAGTTACAGTGTGTTTCTACTCAACAGACAGTTCCTGTAAAGTGAAAACACCCCATGCACAACTCAGTACTTATTCTAAAATATAGTTGCATGTTGATAATCACCCCCATGTCGAGATAGTGTAGGTTGTGTTTGATGCTGGTGTAGGCAGTTTAATTGGCCCCCACAGACTTGAAGCCGGCAGGGGAGGAGAAAAGCAAATAGGGGGCTTAGAAGCAGTACTCATCTGGAAGGAATGCTCAGTATTCTGTTCTCTGGGATCAAAGCAGCTCCTGCTTGGAAATTAAACACATACACACACACACACATACACACACACACACACACACACACACACACACACCAACACAAAAACAAACATCCAATAAAGTCACCATAATTAAAATTGGATGCACTTCTTTCAAAGAAGACAAAAATCTCCAGTTAGAAAAAATGATCGTCCCTCCAGCGAGGTACTTCCATGATACTACTAATAAGAAGAAAACCCAAGGCCCCTAATAAACCGGGACACGTCATCCGAATGGCCATTAGATACGCGTGATCCTTCTCAACCCACTGAAGCCGGTCTTGTTGGTCTCCAGTGACCATGCTAGTGCAGAATCCCGTGCCCGTTCTCTAGTGATGTCTTGCTAACCTTCCCAGCAGCATCTAGACCCTTCACCACTTCCTCCTTTTTGGAGTTTGTTCCTGACTCAGCTTCCAGGAATGTATTCTGTTCTGGTTTTCTTCTCCACAGCTGGCCCCTCTTCTCTGGTCTCCTTCGCGGGCTCTTCTCCATCTTATCTCTACATTCTGGAGCGTCTCAATGTCATGCTCACTCTTTTGGTGAGCTCATTCGGTTTCAGGATCCATGTATTCATATAGAGATAGCTCCCTGATATTTTTTTTGGTTCATTTCCAATGTGTCTTCAGAATTTCTGGCTCATTTAAATAATGCTTCAACATCTCCACTATTGGGTAGGGGTCCCAAACTTGGATTTGAAACTCAACTTTCAACTCCTCACCCTTGCTGCATGTACAACATTTGTTGTGTGTTTCCCTTTGCCTCCCCCATAGATAGATTTTGCACTGATAAAAGTAACCTCATGTATGAACAAAGGATTATTTGAATAATTACAATCATCAGATCTCCCTTTTGTCCTTCCCCCTCACCTCTCCCTTTTCTCTCTGGCTCCCCTCTTTCATTCCACTAGTGTCTCCCCTCATTTATCTGAGGTTTTCTTTATTTCCTAGTTTCTCTCTAACTTCTACATATAAGTGAAAACATTTGGCCTTTCACTTTCTGTGACTGGTTAAGCATCTCACTAAGCATGATGTTCTCAAGTTCCATCAATTTTCCTGCAAATGACATAATTGTGTTATTTTTTTATGGCTGAGTAGAATTCCATGGTGTATAATACTGTAACTTTGTAATCCATTCATCTGTTGATGGACACCTAGACTGGTTCCATAGTTTAGCTATTGTGAATTAAGCTGCTATAAATATGGAAATGCATGTGTCCTTATAGTAATCTGATTTCAGTGCCTTTGGGAAGTTCCCCAAAAGTGGTCTGGCTGGCTTATAAGGTGGCTCCATTCCCAGCCTTTTAAGGAATCTCCATGCTGATCTCCATAGCAGCTGTACTAATTTTCCCTTTTTATTTTGAAACAGGGTCATCTTGCTCAGTAGCTATGGCTGATCTTGAACTTGAGATCCTCCTGTCTCAGCCTCCCAAGTACTGGAACTACAGACATGCACTACCATGCCTGGCCCCTTTCATGAGCTTTGTATCTGCTCTTCCCTCAATGTGGAACAGTCCAAATATCTAGGAATTTCCTTAAAGTTATCTTCTCATTGTAAATATTCCTAACTACTCTCTGTAAAAGCCTATTACACCAAACCCTATTGAAACGACACAGCCCCATCATCTTCCCAGCCATTCCCTGCCATGACATGGTCACCAAAGGTAGGTCTATTGAATGTCTGTCTCATTATGGAAATGTGAGTTCTGCTGTGTCCGTTCTTACTGAAAGAGTATCTTGCATATTTTAGATGCTCGGTAAATATATTTAAAAAGACTCTTGTAGCATTTCCTTAATACTAATTTATTTATGTATGCGTGCATCCTGTTATCTTGAAAACCAACCTCTCTAAGCCTTAGTTTTCTAATTTAAAAATAAGGGAATACTAGTGGTATCTAAATTACTTGGGATTAATTTGAGGATTAAATTTTGAAATGAACACTTAGCATGGTCCCAGGTACATAATAAGATTTCAAACAGTTTCAATGATGATTATGATGGGGGTGAAGATTATGGCAGTTATTTGACTGCTGTTATATAAGCGCCTATCTGGAATGAAATATCAGGCATGTATTTTATTTGCAGGGAGTTAAAAGGAAAACATATGTGTGTTTGTTATGGTTTTCCAGAAAAATAAAGTATTTTTCTGGATTATATATATGCATATATATAATAGATATGCATGCATATAACTAAGGGATATGTTTACTATAAGGAATTGACTTATATGTTAAAGGAATCTGAGAAATTTCATGATTTGCCATCTGCAATGTGATGACCCAGGAAAGCTGATGGTCTGAGAACCAGGGGAACACAGTGTCGAGTCCCGTCTGAGGGCAGTTGGGGGACAGGTATCAGCCCAGTCTGGAAGAAAAGAGATGAGTTCTTCCTTCCCCTGTCTTGTTTTTCTACTCCAGTCTTCAATAGGGTAAATGATGCCCACGCACACTGGGGAGGGCCCCCTGCTTGATTGAGTTCTTCAATTCCAGTGCTAACATTTCACAAACATATCCAGAAATAATATCTGGCCAACTATCTGGGAATCTCATGACTCAGTCAAGTCGATACATAAAACGAACCATTACAATATGCATATAAGTGGTTCTAATACAAAATAGAAATGAGCATTTTAGAGAGGCAGATGAAATACTCATGTGGTCAAGGTGGGGGATTCAGGATTTTACTGACATTTGTTTCAAAAGATTAAGATCACTGTTCCAGTCAGCATTCTTGCAGCTATAATCTAAAAGACTGACCACGTAACTTAGAGGAAAGATGATTTGTTTTCTTAAGGTTTTGGGTTTAGCCCATGTGAGGCCAGGGACTGTGGATCTCAGGGCGTGGGGCATGGTGATTGGAAGCAGAAAAAGGGAGAGCGCATGGGCTGTGCTCCTCACATCATGGAGGATGGGAGCAAGAAAGAGAGCAGGGGGAGGAGGAACCATATATAATTCCCATGGCTGCACCCCCAGGGATCCACCTTCTTCAGTCACACCCTGCTGGCCTAGGCCACCACCCAATTGCTGGGATTACAACCCTCATGACTCAATTATATCAACCCTGAATATTAATAAATGAGCTATTTAGGGGACATTTTATATCTAACTATAAAATCACTGTTATGTCGCACATTAGGTCTTTGAATTTGGATGAATCATTTGAAATTTCTATTTAAGAGGGATGATGGTGATGATGATTATGATGATGGTTCTCTCATAGATTTGTTGAGAAGACTAGATAAGATTAGTCAGACAAAATGTTTACTGCACGGTGAGCCCATTCTTCAATCCCAAACAGAAACTTAACACTGGGAAAGGAATTTGTGTGTTCAGAGGAAATCTTGTAGGGACTTTCTTTTTAGCTTTTATTTGGTGTATTGTAATTTTACATCATATTGTGGTACAGAGTGTCAGAAAAATACGTGCACACAACTCTGGGTACCCTCCCCATTGGGTCTCCCCTCACTCTTACATGTCTTTGAGATTGGAGTTGAGAATTTTGTATACATTCATAGCATTGTTTCAACTATTGCATTCTCTATGACTTCATCCCCGCTCCCTTCCCTAGTCTCCCCCAGTCACTCCCCTGGAGTCTCTGCTCATCTATCTAATGTTGCCCTTATTTCCAAATATCTCTCTAGCTTCCACATATATGAGAGAACATACATCTACTCATTTTTTTTTTAGATTGGCTATACTCAGTATATTTTCTTACATGGTATGAAGAAGTTGGTACCTTTTTTAAAATATAAGAAATATGTAAGTAATTTTGGCAAAGAAAATTGGGAGCTGATTTTTTTGCCTGAGGTTGACTTTGCAGAAGCCGCATCACTGTAGTTCTTCTGTGCAAATGCTCTTTAACTAGGAAGGCTGGCTTTTCTGCATAATTTGTTGATGAATGGGCTAATATACTAGATTGAAAAAATAAAGTCAAGCTTGTTATATATAAAATGTTTCCACTGTTAATATCCTCCAGCCACAGAAAGAAAAATGTCTGAGGACATAGACTGCAAAACTAGGTCAGAATTAAATACATTTGAGTAAGAAGCAAAATGGAGTTCCTCAGTCTGCTGTAAATCTGTCACTCTTCCATCAACTATAGTGCAAGCCCATTTTCTACCTACTCATCAGAAGACATCCCCATACCTATGCACACACACACACACACACACAAATCACAACTTTTATAATCTGGAATCACTTTTTGCTGAGTCTTGTCAAATTCTGCTTACTAGCACCATGCCATATTATTTTTATATTTTGGCTACTGAAAAAATAGCTAAGATATGGTAATTCACTTAATGTTCATTGACAGATGAATGGATAAAGAAAAAAATGTGGTATATAAATACAATGGAATATTATTCAACCTTAAAAAAAGAAGGAAATCGTGCCATGTGTGCAAATATGGATAAACCTTGAAGACATTATTCTAAATGAAACAAGCCAGTCACAGGAAGACAAATCCTGGACAATATCACTTTTTATAAAGCATCTAAAATAGTCCGACTTATAAAAGCAGAGAAAGGAATAGTGGTCAGCAGGGTTTGGGAGAGGAGGAAAAGAGGAGTGCTTGTTAAAGGGTACAGAGTTTCAGTTATGCAAGATGAATAAATCCTAGAGATCTATTCTATAGCATATGCCAATAGTTAACCATACTGTATCGAACACATAAAGGTTTGTTAAGAGGATTGATCTTATATGTTCTTACCACAATTTTAAAAAGGTATGGTTATATTTGAACTCAGCTTCTGAATGAAATGTATTCAATATGTAGAATTATTGATATTACTAACAAATTGTCTACTTTGTGGAAGGTTATACATAGCGCTTCTTTGAATCACAAATCTCAGTGTTTTCAAGTGACGGCTGAGTCACAATCACTCTTGACAGCATCACCCTGTTCTTTTCCTTCATAGCGGTCGCACGTGTTATTTGGTATTTGTTTCCTAGTTCATTGTCTCTGGAGCTGCAGGGGGTGTGAGCCTCATGAGAGTAGGAGCTCTGTCTGTCCTGTTATCGCCATCAAAAAGAATTTCTGACACATAAGAAGAGTTTAATAAATATTTGTTCGGTGCCTTGAAGTTATTTGGACCCATATTTATTTTAAAGATGAGAAGTTTATAAATGCAACCCTGGGTAGCTTATACCTCTGGGGTACCATTTTGATTGGCGTCTTCGAAAGTGAATATTTTGAAGTTCAGTTGCACAAGGCTTCTGTGAGCCAGGAAGAGACAGAATGAGACCCGTTCAAGTCGGAGGCCTGGCCAGCGTCAGCGGTCTGGACGATGTCTAGGGAGGAGGCAGAGCTTACAGAAGGTAAATTGCTGCTTCTGTTTCCTGCCAAAGTTAGAGTGAGAAGCTGAATGCGGGCTGATCATTTGTTTAAGTTCTGTGTGCTTTGGTGTCTATTAGTATTTACTTCACAGTAAAAATGGCACATGGAGAACTAGTGTTTGTGGCTCATTTTTAACGATCCAAATATTCCAACCAACCCAGGCTCAATTTGGTTTTGAATCATTGAAAGTATTTCATGAATTTTGAATTTGTACCATGAATTTGCCATCATCGCCACGGAAAGGAAGTGGTTAAACATTTCCAAAGCACTAACACTGTTTCTAAAGAAGGTCCACAGCGAGAGAACAGTGCACGCAGATTTATGTTAGTGTTGGCTTTCTAGACTGTCACAAGAGGAGAGACGGTCATCATGGAAGGCCTATGGAGCTCGGAGCCTCCAGGGAGACCACCCGGCTTGCGACGTGCAGTCACCCCCTGCTTGGTCCTAGTGCAGGCTCCTCTTCCTTATCTTACTCGAGGACATTACGAGTGGCTGACCATCTCACCCCAGGCCCGCTGACACTCTCTGCCATTGCTCATTTTGTGTCTTGTAACCTGTGCATCTGTGTTCTGACTCAGCTTGGAAAAAAAAAACAAAACAACAACCATAAGCCATGGAAGGGGTGACCGTGACAAGACAAAGGTTTCTCCTGACTGAGGAAAACGGAATTGTTCTTTCAACTCTACTGACCAACTGTTGTGGGCACCCTTTACTTATTTATTTTTTCCTGAGCCTGATTTTCTCATCTGCTGAAAAGTGATCTCCCAGTGTTTTAGCCATGCTATCTCTTTCATCCCAGCGCTCACCCCACAGGATGGGTTTTGATGTGCCACCTTGACTGGGATTCCACAGACCCTGTGTCATGTAGGATTCCTGCGCTCGTGTACTCTGGTTAGGGCAGGCTGCCAGTGAGACCCTTCGGTTAGTGCAGGTCAGGAGTGATTCTCTCCCTGGAGAGCCAGAGGGTAGAGGGAGATGGAGGCTATTTCTAAGCACACACGCACTGTCCATTATTCAGTTGAAGGCTAGTCTAGGTGCTGCTGTGAAGGAATTCTGCAGATGAAATTATTGTCCCTAATCAGCTGACTACTCGAAAGGGAGAGTACTCTGGATTAATCAGTTGGAAGGCCTTTAATATCAGAGGGTTTAGACCTGTCCTGAGCTCAAAGATTTCCCACAGCTACTCAATGTACAATGCCCTCCTTTCACTTGTATCTTGCTTCTTAACTGAGCTGAGGGTAGACAGCAAACTTCATCCCGTGCTGTGGGGCTCGGGCTATTCTTTACCCTCCTGAATAGACTTCAGACTTGCTTAGCCAGTCCCTCAACGGTGGGAGTCAACTTCTATAAGACAACCCTTTTTGTTGAACCCCGACAGCTACCCCAGAGGGTAGATAATATTTTCAACACTTTTATGAATGTAATGGAACTTGAAGAGGTGACTGGGTTACCCTTAGTTTTATAGTGAATGAACTTTAGAGCTCAGAGAATAAAACATTAGGAAACACTAACTGTCCTGCAAAGATTGTACAAGTTCAAATAAGAACACAGAGCAGACCCCTGAGGACAGGCATTCTATCTGTCTTGTTTACATCTGTAGCTTCATTTCGTGGGAGTCTGGCATGTGGTGATATTTGTTGTTGAATGAATGAATAAATGAATAGTACAAAGTGCTAATCATGTTTAGGTGTTATCATTTCCAAGGGCAATATTTCAGTTTGTTTGAGATGTTGCAAAATAACATTTAGTCACAGTGCTTTTCATATGCTTGAGAGAAAAAGCTTTATTTTTAATTTTTTTTCCTTTTTCTTTCACTCACTATTTTGAATGGAAACACCACAGATTCATAGTCTTTCTCAGCTTGACCACCTGCTTTGTTTCCTTGTCCAATCTATTTAAGAACACTGACTCAAGTTCTTAGCATATAAAATAGTCCAGTGGCATGCTCACCGTGTGTCACTAGAGTATCACTATGTCACTAGGATGATTAGATAATATCTGAATGCCTGGGATGCTTAGCTTGGATTTTAAATAGACATGGTAGACAGGACTGTGTATGTGACACTGAAAGGGATCAAAGGAGCCTGTGGTCCCTGTGCCTGAGGACTTTATAGTCAGCCTGAGACAGGTCAACATACCTGAAATGGGCAGAGAAGTAAGGTCAGAGCCTGGTGCAGGTTCCTTTTGGGTAGATATGTGGATATACTTTATGCATTTTTAATGGAGCAATTGGATTTTGAGAAGTGAAAATGGCAAATTTTTTCTTATCATGTTAGGAATTTTGCTTGGCATGGTGAAGCATGCCGGTAATCCCAGTACTTGGGGGGGCTGAGAGAGGAGGATTACAGGTTCGAGGCCAGCCTCAGCAATTTAGCAAGACCCTTAGCAACTTAGCGAGAACCCATTCCAAAATAAAAAAAATTTAAAAAAGGGCTGAGAGTGTACCCTGGGGGTAGATTGCCCCTGGGTTCAATCCTCAATATCTACCCCCCCCCAAAAAAAAGGGATTTTGCTTTTTAAATTCACCTCTATATCTCTAGCAACTGGGACAATGCCTGGCAGGGAGTAAGTGCTTAATAATCATTAATATGCTCAACTTAGGGAGTAGTGGGGACACAAAAGGGACTCCAATGACAACGGAGAACCCTCAGTGGTGCAAGGGAAGGGGTACAAGGGAAGGGGAAGGGCAAGAAAGAAGTGAATCTATGGAATTACTGTCATAAACAATGTGTATATGTGAGATTATACCAACATCATCCTCAGTGCTACATGTGGAGGGGAAGGCGGGGGGGAGGGACACCAAGAGCTGTGTGCGTGTATGTTAACACCAAACTGATACTCATCGTGATATGAGACTACAATGCACCAATAAAAACATAAAAAAAAGCTTTGCTTAATGTGATAAAGTTTTAGACTGGTTTTCATAATCATAAAAGAACATAGCTTATCAGGAAAGAGAGTGATGTGTGGAAAAATACTAGGTCCTCAACCATCGTTGGACTCAAGCGCTAACACATGCCTGTTAAACAATATTGAATTTCCCCGGCTATATTCAAAGTCATATTCTGATTTGGAAAAATATCACTTCCTAGAGAAAGAGGAGCCTAGCCTGGGGCTGCAACATTCAAGCTATTTTAACAAAGGGGGTTCCCTAAAGTGTAACATGAATTTCTCCTCTAACTCTAAAGAACAGATAGGATGCCTCATCCTGACTTTAGGGATTCATTTAGAGATACCCTTTTTCCAGCTTGATTGTTTCTCATAAGGCCATAATTACCTGGGAAGCTTTAAGCCCTTCCGAGGGACTTTAAGCTCATCAGGGACTTGAAAACGGCTCTAAAGGCAGCCCTAGGAGTGAGGCGCTCGGATGCTCTGGGTAGAGAATTTCTGCAGAAAGTTGTTTCCTCGTTTTCTTCCAAATTCCATCTTCTCTGTGGTCTCCAGGCCCGGGTGCGTCTGGGCCCTTGTTTCTGTGTGTGAGTGGATTCGAGCCCGCAGGATGAGGAGGTGCTGCTAGCTGGGACAGAGCACTTTGGGGCTTTTCTTTCATTCTGTTTTGACAGGCAGAGCCATCTCGCAACCTTCCTGTTCTTTGTTTTCATTCCCAGTCTGAGGGCATTAATTAAAGACTCCCTCTCACCTATTCACAGAGATTCTGTCTGAAAGTTCAAGGCTGTCAACAGAAATGTGTCATCGCACTGCACCGGCATGATCCTGGGAAAATACCAATAAGCACATTAAACAAAAGAGGAGTTAAGAGGCAGGGAGACGCATTTCCTAGACACGGGCCATTTCCCTGCAAATCCACTTTAATATCTTTCAGGTTACACTTGACTTGTGCATATAAAGCACATGGAAACAAGAACTGAAATCTAATAATTCAGAGAGCAAGAATGAAAAGTGACAACGTTTTCATGATTGAAAATGAAAAAGAAATCAATTGTTTGTTCTGTTGGTTTAAGAGAATAAATTGGATTACCGAAACTTTAATTTAGCTGGGAAGACATATCTTTTGTTAAGAAAAGAAATGACACTGTTTATCAATTATCTATGAGGGATGAGAGAGCAAGATGCAGGAAGGATGACTGCACATTGAGTCCCGGCTCGTAGGCTGAAAAGGGGAACACTGGGTAGTGTTCCCCAAGCAAGCTATTTAACCTTTCTAGGACTCAAATTAGCCAGACTTTGAAATGGCAAACCTATTATCATCATCAAAAGCATTTTCTAAGTGCCCAGCTTCACATGGTACTGGTAAGTGAAAAAAAAGAAAGAAGAAACTTCCAGAATATCCTGAAACAGATAAAAGCTCTACTGAAGTCAGTAGATTAAAAAAGTCATACATTAATAAAAAATATCATTTAATTTATTTTTGTCCTGGCATTAGTGAAAGGTATTTTCAATGTTAAAATTGGAGTTTTGTGTTAAATTAAAATACTAATAGATACATATGTATATGTGTATGTGTGTGTACACACACACACACACACACACACACACACACATATATATATATATATATATATATATATATATATATCACCTAGCTATCTAAGAACATTTTCACTGATTTAATTAGTTGGTGATAATGTCAGGGGTCTAGAGAGGGAAATGACAAACTAAGATTCACCTAGAGCCTTCTGCATGCCAACAGCAATGGACACTTCAGCAACAAAACTTTAAAGGTGGTGTTTTTTTTTAGTTATTGTTATTCCTTATAGTCAAGGAACCAAAGTGCAGAGTGGATACACAGCACAGCCAAAGTCCATGTGGTAGAAGTCAAGTCCAGTTCCAGCCCCACCCTCAGCCCAAGGACATTTTTTATGATTGGATTTTCATCTATGCAAATAGGCAAGTTAGAAAACCTGGTCCCACTCTACCCAAACCACTTGCTTCACAAAAATGTTGGTCGGATGAGGACCTATACTTCCTTCCTTAGTTGACTGTGGACGGTGTAGGCTTGCACCTTATGTGCATATGAACTAAACAAATCCAGGTGTGCAGAAACCAGGTAAATGAATACAATGGTTAAAAAATAGAAAGTTTTAGCAGTCAGGCAGTTGAGGAAGAAGGCTGGAAATGAAGAGATCTTGTAGCGTGTTTAAGAATGGTCCACAGTGTGGATTCTTTAGGAGGTCAAATGAAATGAGAACTGTCACAGACTTTGGGATGCTCTTAGTGACCTTTCTCAAGACAAGGTTACAAGAACGGTAGGACGAAAGCCAGGCCCCACCAAGGCACAAAGCAGATTTGAGACGTAGAAATGAGAACAGAGACGGTGAAGAGGGGAGCAGGGAGAGGTTCCTGTTCCCTCCAAGATATCTGAGGATGGAATTCTGAGAGCTTAGATAGGAGCCTCTTTATTTTCTCTACTCTCTAATTATAATTCAGCATGCCTTTAAATAATGAAACTTAAATAATTTTGTCAGCCACAGATATCACAGATATTCTCACATCACCTAGTAGTTACTGCTGGTATTGTATTGTTCACGCTCATCCTGGTTCCCAAATTATGGTAATTTTTAGATCTGTCACCAGATTTGTTAATTAGTATGCTAGTAAAGAAGCACAGATATTGCTTTATCATATGTTTTAATCATATTTTTATCAGTATAACAGTATAATTGGATTTTTTTTTGGTAATACAAAGTATTTGATTTATCAACAGACATTATTTCAAGAGGGATCCTCAGGCTTCATTGGATCTCAAAAGATCTGTAGCATAAAAGAGCTTAAGAACACCCAGGAAGGTTATAAGATAAAGGAAAGATAATTCTTAAAATGATAGAGATTAGGCCCTGAGACAGCATTTGGGGATTAAGTCTGGAGAGGAAAAATAACCTAAAATTCCAGATGAGGAGAGGAGATATTTTTAAAAGGACTAAGAAGGGCCTGTCTTTTACAAGTTGACATTGAATTAGAAAGAGATAACTCTTCCTATGAGACTTTAAAGAAGAGATAAGACTTTTTATGGACATAGACTTATTTTTTGGGGGGGATGTAAGAGATTGAGGGAGTAATGATTGACAAGTTCAGATTTTCTCCAAAATAATAATATAAAGATGTAATAGAAAGATGTTCAATGAAGACTGAAGGTGGATTACTAGCTATACCACTTCTCAGTATCTTTCCAAAAGAATTAAAGTCAGAATACTATAGTGATACATGCATACCCATGTTTACAGCAGCACAATTCACAATAGCCAAATTATGAAGCCAACCTAGGTGTCTGTCAACAGATGAATGGATTAAAAAAATGTGGTCTACATACACAATGGTGTTTTACTCAGCCATAAAGAAAAACAAAACTATGTCATTTGCTGGAAAATGAATGTAACTGGAGAATACTATACTGACCGTTGCAAAATGTCAAGGGTTGTATTTTTCTCTCATATGTGGAAGCAAGAGAGGAAATAGGGAACAAAAGGGACTTCAGATAAATGAGGAGTAAAACCAGAAGAAGAGTGGAAGAAGATTGGGGGAGAGGAGTGGGGAGGGGAAAATGAGGCTTGAGGAAGGGAACAGTTCAAATAATGTTATGTCCATAGATGAAGGTTTCACGAGGTATATGGAGGGAAACGCATCGAATGTTGTGTGCATGTATGAATGCAACACTTTGAATCTCACGGTGATGTATAATTACAGTGCACCAATTAAGGTATTCAAAAAAGATGAAGGCTTTAGAATGGTCAAAATTTGGAGTACTCACTGAGACATCCAGGAAAGGGTGCTGACCGTAAGCTAGGCTTGCTGAGTTATAGTCCTTGACTAGGCCCATCTGTCACAATGAATGCGGACCATGATCCCCAACTCTGTGAGACTCCTCCCTGATGGTAAGTGCACCCCCTTGTTCACATGCTACCTGCTGCGCCCCCTCCTCCAGGCACCCAGCCCCACAGGAACTGCACCGATCCCTTTCTAGTGCCCCTTCTGGGGCATTCACAAGCCCACTGTTGCCAAACCCTTGCCAATGATGGGTAGCAATGTTTTTGTTCATAATCTCCTTTGTTTATTTTATTTATTTATTTATTTATTTATTTATTTATTTATTTATTTTTTTGCGGTACCGGGGATTGAACCCAGGGGCATTCTACCTCCGCGCTACACCCCCGGCCCTATTTTTTATACTTTATTTTTGAAACCGGGTCTCATGAAGTTGTGGAGGGCCTCACTAAGGAGAGAGAGAGAGAGAGAGAGAGAGAGAGAGACGGAGAGAGAGAGAGCTGAGGCTGGCCGCGAACCCGGATCCTCCGGTCTCTGCCTCCCAAAGTATCCTTTGTTTATTTTTAATTATTTTATTGGTACATTGCAACTCTACATCAGAGTGAGGTTCAATGTGTTAAAAACATACATGCACACAGCTCTTGGTGTATCTGTCCATATCCCACCCCGCTACCCCCCTCCCTCCTCACACAGGTTAGTGAGATTGGTAGTAATACTTCACATATTGCCATAATATTATTTAAATTGTTTTCTTCCCCAGTCCTCCCTCTGCCCCTCCCTAGCTTTCACCCTTAACCCCTTAAACTACTCTACAGATATTTCTTTACCTTATTTAAAGTCCCTTGTGTTTCCTATTTTCTCTCTAGTTTCCACAAATGAGAGAAAATATACAACCCTTGACTCAAGATGCTGTCGTATGCGATGATAATATCCTTGTATGACCACTAGGGAGAAGGATGCAGGAAACCAAAGAAGAATGGATGGAGGTGCTCAATTACCTCTGTATGTATCAGCCTGCCCCCTCATCTAATATTGTCTCTGACTCAATACAAATCTTTGACACTCTCCATTACTTCCAATTTCTGAAACTGTATTCTATTCATCACAAAGAACCAAAAGCAAAGTAGATAAAACTCCATCATTTAGGTCTAGTTAGAAGTACTTGTTCTTTATCAGAGTTCCATTTAAAAAATTGCAGTTAGTTATTCAGGGCTGGATTCCGGGAGGTAGGGCGAGCTGTCAGGGTCACCACGTCATGGATGGCCTGGGAACTGCTCGTGAACACAGTAAAGTCCTTGTCAGATTCCTGTCTCCTCTCCTTGGCTGCTGTCAAGTACCGTCCTCCCAGGTAATCGAAGACCCTCCAGATTTGTCAGCCTAACTGTCCAGAAAAAACACTAAGCCTCTCAGGAAGCTTCGCAGATGGTCAAGGTTCTTACCTCCTCCCATTGGCAGTGGCCACTGTCAGTTCATACAGTCAAGTGAAAGGCTGTGGCAAACCCGTTTCTTTCCTAAAACACATGCAGGGGTGTTAAACACAGAGTCACAGTAAGAAAGAGGGAGGAGGGAGCCCCTGCCCCATGCTCCAGCTGTTGGTATCCAATGAGTTAACTACTGATAAATTCTGAGGTTGATCTCTGGAGGCGCTGTCCACTAGACCTTATGCCCTGGCTCCTCACTGTCCAGGACGGTAGACGCTTGCCATATGTCACAGTGAGCATTTGAAATGTGACTTGTGTGACTAGGGGAGTGAATTTTAAATTTGATTTAACTTTATTTAATTTAAATAACCATGTGTTTGGACAATGTGATTCTGGAGTTTAGATGTCATTTAATTTCACAGTTGTTTTAAACAGAAGCAGCAGGTAGAGTATATTTAAAATACTGACACTATAGCATGGTAGTAATTGTTCCTCAAACACAAGTGTTTTTTATTTATAAGGCTAAATTGGCTCCTGATTTAAGGTAATGGACTAAATGTTGGGTTTGCCTTCTCTTCCCCCACACATTTTCCCCCTTCTACTCCAAAACTTATTATAAACATGACAATGGAATTATCAATGGGAACAGACTTAGATTAGCAGAGAGAAGGGCAGTTATCAACAGATTCTGAAATTTAAATTTTCTTAAATTCTGAAAACATAAAGAAACATGTTGATGGATAAAGGAGGGCTGAAGAAGTTATGGCCAGACTGAAATAGTAGTGGAAATTAAAGATCATTTGTCCAGAAAATTCCTGAGAAGAGAATTTCTAGACTTGGGATCTGCAATCCCAAAGATGGGATTGAGGGAATTTAAAATTAGGAGCTCATTCAAGCTAAATCTAATGAGCAACATGCCTAGGTAGACGCCTCCCCAGTTCCCCTAATTCAGAACCAAAGGATTGGCTATTTCGCATTTATTGTTGGACAAAGAGGACGTTTATGCAGATTTCTCCTCCAAATTGTAGAAACTTTCGGGGAGGAATTAGTGTTGCTAGTGTGAGGTGGACATGCCAGGATAGAACCTTCTTTGAAGTAGTTATACAGACCCTAGAACGTAAGCTTCGGCCTCTGTCCCCACTCTGTCTGTAAGCCCAACATTACACAATCCTTAGGTTGACTTCTGTTCAAGGAGAAGCCAGACGAGAAAACACAGACTCATAACAGGAAACGAAAACTGATGATTCCCAACCACTTGAAGATGCCAGTTACCAATACCTGAAGAATGAAGGAAAGTAGACCCCAAGACCGACATGGTACAAGTAGACTATCAAGTGAAATGTGGCACGGAATAAATGCCTGATAAATTAGCAGTAGAGGGAAACCTTTGATTTCTAGGCTGAGAACACTCACTTTTGAATGGCTTATGTGTTGTGACATTTGACCCAGAGGAAGGATGTACCTTAACCTCTGCCTATCATAGTTCCTCAGGAAGTAATACATACTAAAAAGCATAAATACTTATTACCATTTTTTCATTACTGGTTATTGAACCTAGGGTCATTCTGTCTCTAAGCTACACCCTCAACCCTTTTTATTCCTTTTTATTTTGAAACCAGGTATCACTAAGTTGCTGAGGGTCTCCCTAATATGCTGATACTGGCCTTGAACTTGTGATCCTCCTGTCAGCCTCCCAAGTTCTAGAATTACCGGTGTGTGCCTCCACACCTGGCCTTGTTACCAATTTTTAACTTTAGTGCTTAACCTACAGTCAAAGCTCACAAATCAACTGTGATTTTAGGGCATAATATAAATATTATTAATCTTGATAATGTAAAAGTTTATGGATGACCAAAGATGGGAATGGGGAATTGAAGAGATGGAGGGAAATGATTTTTCAACAATATCCTACTTATAGGCTAAGTACTCAAGCTACAGTGCTCAGCATTGGTGGAATATCTGTGAAGGTAGTACCAGGAAAAATACAAAACCCACCAGAAGCTATTGGGTCTCAGGATTGATGCAGAGCAAGGAGGTGTAGAATATAGTGGGTGAAGAAAGTGTCGCTGTTTATTACAGGTGTCTCTGTTTTTCTTCTAACCATGTACGTACACATGCTATTTTGATAAAAATAAGAAAAGGATATGGATGCATCCAACTTTCAGAGAGCATCGGAAATCACTGAAGAGATTTTAACAGTCTGAGGAAATGGTGTGGCTCAACTGACAAAATAGATAATTAAATCAATTAAAAGAATATAGAATATAGGCCTTGATACATGAGTATTATAGAAGATTCTTCAATAAACAAAGTGATACATGAACAAGAAGCATATTAATGTTTACACTTTTAATTCATGTGGTATATGGCTGATTAGTGGTTGAATTTCTGTTCACATCATTAAATGTAAAGAGTTTTACCATAAATATTCTAAATCCTAATAAATTCAAAGATATTGCCTTTTTAATGGATATACAGGTCTGTGGTGGTATTTTTATTGTTGTTGTTGTTTGTTTGTTTTGTTTTGTGTACTGGGTATTTAACTCAGGGGCATTCTAACCCCCAGCCCTATTTTATTTTTTATTTTGAAACAGGGTTTCCCTAAGTTGCTGAGGGTCTCTCTACGTTTTTATAACATTGTAATCTAAAAATGACTTCTCACTTCAATGCACAAAAGGTTTGGTAAGGGACAAAGGATGTGTACAGCTCTCAAATTAAATCCCTCAGGGTTTTCTCTCAGTTGCTTCTCGCAATGTGTCTCATACGTGCTGTCCTAAGGAACCAATCGCTGGCTTCTGCCTTTCACTCTTGTCCAGTTCTTGGCTTCTGGTCATTTTTAAGTCATTGTGCCCAACTTTCCCTGCCGTGTCTGTGGGCTCTCCCAATGCTGGTTACAACTATTTGTACCATGAACCTGAAATGCACACATTTACTACATAATTGTAGAAACACTATCTCTTTTCACATACAATGATAATATAGACATTACCAAACACCTCGTAAGTGATAATAATTGCTTTACTTTTATGTGCTTTTAAATTTTATCAACCCAATGAACTGGATGAAGAAACAGCATGAGTTCTTAAGTGTCTTAATCAAAGTCACATAATTTGGACTACAACTTGACTAAAAAAGACTAAGATTTGAACCTAAACATCCTAACTCGGGGCCAAATGTTGTCTTGAATACATGTTAGCTCCCTTTCTGGGAATTTCTAAGGTGCCCCTGTGTATGGATAATTGCTCATTTCTTTGTCTTGGCTGCTTTGTGCACAAGGGAGAAGTATTTTCAAATTTTATGTCTCTCAGTCACAAGGTTGGAATTATTTTGGAAAATGGTGCCAATTCATGTTATAAAAACCAACCAACCAACCACACACACACACACACACACACACACACACACACTTCTTGCTGTTGTCTGTACAGGCAGGCAGTTTGATGTAGTAGAAATCCATGGCTGCGAGTCACAGAGGCCTTTCCCTGTGGTTTTGAGAAACTCAGTTAACTTCTCTGAATGTCAATGTCCTAACCTCCAAAGTAGGAATAAAAACTTGGTATGAGAATTACCCAAGATCCTGCCCATCGAGTACCTGTCTTCCTGCCCTTCCACCCATCTCCTCTAATGAGTGGTGCTTGTCTTCCGAAAGTCCAGCTGTTTCCTGCAAGTGCTACGAGTTCTACCTGAGCTATTCTGCTTTTAATTATCGCTCCCTGTTCTCTCGTTTAGTATCCGGGTAACTAAAATGATGGTAGCTGCTTTTCCTCATGTTGTTTCTTCTCTGCTGTAACACTTGGTGAGGCCTGCTTGGGCCTGTGTAGCCTGGGGGGCCCCTCCTCGTCTCCTTCAACTCCCCTATCTAGACAGGCCTTCGTGTTTCTCACACCTGGCGGCCCGCGGTGACATGACTGAGTGCTTCTGTACACTTTGCAGCGTCTCTCTGCTTATCACCCGACAGAGTCAGCCGCCCCATCTCTCTTCCTGTCTTTACAGTTCTTGTGAGCAGACACTTGTTAACCTTGACAGTGTCTCTTGCAGCAGTGTTAGCCACCAGGCGGGTGTCCTTCAGCTTCTGCTTGCTGGTTATGCTGGGGAAGCACAGAGGCCATGTCTAAATCAACACGCTCACATGAAGCTGGCTAATTCTTTTTTTTTTTTTTTTTTTGCGGTACCGGGGATTGAACCCAGGGGAGTACTACCTCCGCACTACACCCCCGGCCCTATTTTTTATCCTTTATTTTGAAACCGGGTCTCACGAAGTTGCGAAGGGCCTCACTAAGGAGAGAGAGAGAGAGAGACAGGGAGAGAGAGAGAGAGAGCGAGCGAGCTGAGGCTGGCCGCGAACCTGGATCCTCCGGTCTCCGCCTCCCAAAGTACTGGGATTACAAGCGTGTGCCACCACGCCCGGCTTAAGCTGGCTAATTCTAAGCAGTACATTTTTTAAACAAGACACAGTGCGGCCAGTGGCTTTTTCCTTTTAAAATTTCTCATGTCCAACTCAACATAGTTCGGAATATTGAATCACAGTGGTATTTCGTGAATGACAACATCTCCAAACAGGTGGGTTTTAAAATTAATTCTCAGGGATTCATGTTCCCTGTAACAGCATGGCCACAGGGAGGTGTAAATAAATGTGTTAGCAGCAGTACAGTCTCAGGCTACCCTGATCATAGAGTGGACTAACAAAACCTACAGTCCACCCACAGAATTGCTGTGCGTAGAAGTGCCCAGGATGAGCAGCGCACGTTCACTCACAATTTAGCATGCTCTTATTAAGCAGTTACTGTGTGCTGGGCATTGTTCTGTGTGCTGGGACACACAGGTAAACTCCCTGCCCTCCCATTCCACAGAGAGACTGGTGAGCAGATAAGCAATAGATGACACTTAGCTGTAATTGTGATGAAGAAAAGGAAGGCAGGGAAATGTATTGGTTTCTTAGGGCTCCTATACCAAATTACCACAAATGTGGTGGCTTGAAACAACAGAAATTTATTCTTCTCACAGTCTGGAAGCCAGAAGTCCCAAACGGAGGTGTCAGCGCAGCCGCGCAGCCATGCTCCATCCTATGACTACAGGAGAAAAGCCTCCTTCGCCTCTTGCATTATCTGGTGGCTCCAGGTGTCCCTGGGCTTGTGGCTGTGCCATTCTGGTTTCTGTTTCTGTTTTTTTTTTTTTTTTTTTTTTTTCC
>PVJS01020219.1:0-32852 GCA_004027185.1 Glis glis
AAAGAAAGAAAGAAAGAAAGAAAGAAAGAAAGAAAGAAATAGGGCTGCCAGTGTAGCTTGGAGGTAGAATGCCCCTGTGTTCAATCTCTAGTATCAAAAGAAAAACATACACACATAAAGAAGTGAGAGAGAGAGAGAGAGAGGAGAAAAAGAACTGTCAACAACCTAAACTTCCAATACTAGAGAAGACACTGCAGGCAGAGGGGAGAGGCAGCTGCCCGCCATATGCTAGAGAACCCCATTGCCCTTCTTGGGGGTGGGGGCTGGGGATTGAAATCAAAGCCGTGCGTATGTTTGGAAAGCACTCTACCACTGAGCTTCATCCCCAGACCTTTTTATTTTTTATTTTGAGATACCGTCTTGCTATATTGTCCATGCTGGCCTGGAACTTGTGATCCTTCTGCCTCAGCCTTCTGAGTAGCTGGGATTGCAGGCATGTACCACCATGCCTAACCCCATTACCTTTGAACTCCAATCAGTGAACAATGAGATTCATTTTCTTCTCTCAACTAATGTGTACCGAGTGCCTCTTCTGTGCCAGGTATGAAGCTACCAGGTGAAGCCATGGTGTTAAAGGGGAAATAATGACCTTATGTGTCCCTCCCAGCTCTCACCGACTTGAAGCCAAGTGGGAAAGAGATGTCACTCATACAATCACCTAAATAAATGCAGTAATACTGCTGCGATAAGTGCTATACGTGATGCTATGGGACAGTGGAATAGAAGGACTTGAGCTAGTCAGTGTCACCCAGGTTTCCTGAGGGAAGAGATGCTAGTTGAGGACAGAGGGGATCCGTGTTCACGCAGAGCGAACAGCATGTGCAAAGACCCTAGGGTAGAATGGAGCAGGACACGTCGATGACAAAGGCAGAATGAAGAGAGCTGAGCCCTCCTAGCAGGAGCCTAAGATTTGCTGAGCACCTGTTAAATAAGTTCTAAGCAATTTACAGTGATCCTTGTCACAATCCTAATTGGAAGAGACCATGACTATCCCCACTTTATAGACGAAGAAACTGAGGCATAGAGAAGTGAAGTAGCTTATCCAAGGTTATAGAGCTAGTAAGCTAGTAAGGGCTGGGGGTGTGTAGCTTGGAGGTAGAATGCCCCTGGGTTCAATAATCTCCACAACCAAAAAAAAAAAAAGAAAAAACGTTGTAATTACCAGAATTATTATTTCATCACAGCCTACTAGGCACTGAACATCTACCAAGGAAAAATACAGATCTAACTTTTACAACATCTATGCATATTACTATTTAAGGAGCTCTGGCACAGGTGTTTATCTAACATGAGAATTTTTTTTGGTGGTACCAGGGATTGAACCCAGGGGCGTTCTACCTCCGAGCTACACCCCTGACCCTATTTTTTATACTTTATTTTGAAACCGGGTCTCATGAAGTTGTGGAGGGCCTCACTAAGTTGCTGAGGCTGGCCGTGAACCCAGATATTCCAGTGTCTGCCTCCCAAGTACTGGGATTATAAGCATGTGCCGCCACGCCCGGCTTTAACATGAGAATTCTTATGAGATCAAAACCTGAAAAGAAATATTAGGGGGGAAACTGGTGAAATCCAAATAGATTCTGTAGTTAGTGGTATTATATCAATGTTAATTTCTTAGCTTCGACAAACACACCATGATTATACAAGACATCATCATTAGTGGGGCATGGTGGCACATGTTTGTAATCCCAGTACTTGGGAGGCTGAGACAGGAGGATCACAGGTTTGTGGCCAGCCTCAGCTACTTAGTGAGGCCCTCCACAGCTTAGTGAGACCTTGTTTCAAAATAAAAATAAAATAGGACTGGGGGTGTAGCTCCGAGGTAGAATGCCCCTGGGCTCAATCCCCAGTACCACACACACGATAAATAAATAAATAAACAAATAAATAAATAAATAATAAATGACATAATCATTAGGGGAAGCTGGGCAAAACACATTATAGGAACTCTCTGTACTATCTTTGCAACTTTTCTGGAAATCTAAAATTATTCTATTACAAATTTTTTTAAAAATTTTTTTGGTACTAAGGATTGAACCCAGAGGCATTCTGCCTCTGAGCTCCCCCACCAGCCCTATTATTATTTTTTCTTTATTTTGAAACAGGGTCTTACTAGGTTGATAAGAGTCTCACTACTTGCTGAGGCTGTCCTCGAACCTGTGATCCTCTTGTCTCAGCCCTCCAAGTACTGGGATTACAGGCTTGCACCACCACACCTGGTTACAAGTTTAATGAAGGTGAGGGAAGGATAGAATGTAGCTCAGTGATAAAAGGCTTGCCTAGCCTGGTGAGGCCTTTGGTTCTATCCCCAGCATCAAAAAAGAAAACACCAAAAACAATAACAACAACACCAACAACAAAAAGACAAAAGAAAGAAAGAAAAAAAGAAAAGTGAAGAAAAAGAGAATCTAGGCTTTATTAGTCTATCAAGGAATGACTGCATTCGACTGACAACCTGGGTGTGAAATCTTCTAGCTCAAACGAAACCAGCTAGCCACATACTAGTGTTTTAGCAACTCTTCACTTAGTCATCATTGTTAAAAACATTTCATGAAAATGTAGTCCAAAAACATACTAAATCACAACACTTCGGAGAAAATATGTTGATATTGATGTGGATTACAAATGCGAGGAGAAAAAATGTACCCCTAATCTTTCTACTTTTAGAAAGACTTGTGGATTTATTCTAATTGTTACCTGTGGATTTACTCAAATTGTTACCCTGGGAAATGGGACCAAAAAAAAACATACTTTAATAAAAACTAAAACAAATTTATCAGGCTGGGGATGTAGCTCTGTGGTATAGTGCTTGCCTAGCATCGTAGTTCTAGGTTTGATCCTTCCCTCATATTATCCTTTTAAGTGACACATAAAAACATAAAATTCTGGACTGGGCATATAACTCAGTGGTAGAGCATTTGCCTCATATGCATGAGGCCCTCCGTTCAATCCCAAGTACCTCTAAAAACAAACAAACAAAAAAAACCCTAAAAAATTATGCATCTTAGTGGGGCCTCATGTGATGTTTTGATGCATGTATACATTGTGTAATCAGGTTAAACATATATATCGCCTCAAATGCTCATCACTTCTTTATGGTGAAAACATTCAAAATTCCTATGTGTAGACACCCTACTGTGTGACAACACACCATAATTTCTTGCTCCTATCTAACTGCAACATAGAACCCACTGATCAACTTTCCCCATCTCTCTCCCTACCTTTACTCTCCCAGCTCTGGTAACCACCATACAACTCCCCAATTTCTTTCTTTCTTTTTTTAATTTTAGAATACACCAAAGTGTTCTTTTCATATGAAAATTAAAAAATAAAATCACATTTCCATACACATGATTGCCATTTTTTGTACATATATGTTCCCAAATGGGTCTTTATTTTATTTTATTTTTTTTTTGCGATACCAGGGATTGAACCCAGGGGCGTTCTACCTCCGCGCTACACCCCCGGCCCTATTTTTTATACTTTATTTTGAAACCAGGTCTCACGAAGTTGCGGAGGACCTCACTAAGGAGAGAGACAGAGACAGACAGACAGACAGTCAGATAGGGAGAGAGCTGAGGCTGGCAGCGAACCCGGATCCTCCGGTCTCCGCCTCCCAAAGTACTGGGATTACAAGCGTGCGCCACCACGCCCGGCCCAAATGGGTCTTTAAACTTGAATAAATGGCAAGTTTCAGAATATTATTATATGCAATTAATATAATTAATGCAATAGAACAAAACTATTAACAAAAAAAAAGACTCAAGATGTTGGCCAGTGATGAATGCTTGGTTTAGTTTCCTTTTTAAAATTATTTAGGAAAAATACTTAGCTGTGTACTTGGCTGCTTTCCAAAATACTAGAAGTAACAACCGGGGAGATACTGTTTGAATACTCCTGTGAAGTGTCTGACACAAAACATTTGGCAAGTAATTTCCAAAGAAAAATTTCCAACTTCCCCTGGCTTCACTCCTGTGGCTTCTCTTCTCATCTTCGCTTGAATATCCCCGAGACGCCACAAACACAACACGAGCCAAATCAAATCCAACATCCTAGCTCCTTTAGTTCCCAGACTTCTCACCTCCCCTCAAGTGAAAGTTGGCCTTGATTTTCTCCAGAAAAAGCAGGCTGATCTGGACGGGACTTCACTCCTCCCAGGAGGGTGGTAAGGCTGGAGGATCACACTCTCAGAGCTAAGTGGAACAGAGACCGCCAGGCAGAGGGAGCAAGCTCCCAAGGAGACCAGCACCACAGCAGCAGCACTGAGGAGCTACAGTTAGGAGCCAGGTGAGTGTAAACTTTGGTAAATGAAAGAGATGATCAAAGGGTGTAACTGAGGGACACCTAAACAAACCCTCTAGCTTCTTTGCTTCGAATTGACTTTAAAAGTCCCTAATTTGCCTTCTTGATGATTGCCATTCTAATTGGGGTTAGATGTTGGTGGGACTGCAAATAGGTACAGCTGCTATGGAGATCAGTGTGGAGATTCTTCAGAAAACTGGGAATAGATTCACCACATGATCCAGCTATACCACTCCTGGGTATCTTTCCAAAGGGACTGAAATCAGAATATTATAGTAATATATGCATATCCATATTTATAGCAGCGCAATCCACAATAGCCAAATTATGGAACAAACCTAGGTGTCCATCAATGGATGAATAGATTAAGAATTATGGGATATACACACAATGGAATTCTACTCAGCAATAAAGAACAAAATTATGTCATTTCCAGAAAAGTGGATGGACCCGGAGAACATTATGTTAAGTGAGATTAGCCAGTCACAGAAAGTGAAGGGTCATATGTTTTCTCTCATATGCAGAATCTAGGGAGTAATTGGGATACCAGAGAGACTTCAGATAATGGAGGAAAAACTCCAGTGGAGCAAGGGAGGTGGTTTGGGGAGGGGGGAGAGGGAGAATCAATGAAGAAATCACTTCCATTGACATTATGTACATATGTGAGAATACCAATGTCAAGCTCAATATCCTTTATGGGGAAGGCGGGAAGAGGGGAGGGAGCTGGGGGAAAGCCCACCAAGTGCTGTGTGCATGTATGTAACTATCTATGAACTACACTATGAACTACATTATGATGTGAGACTATAATGCACCAATAAAAGTATAAAAAATTAGAAATGAAAGATAATATTTTCATAGAATGAGAAAATAAGTCACAACAAACAATATTTTAAAATGTCAAATACAATAAACAAAACAAATCTTTAAAAAATCACTAATTTGGGAGATCACACAGCTGAGAACTATATTATTATCCCACTAACTTTTCTGTAGATGACACCTCTGATCGACGCCACCTAACGGGTTAAAACTGTTCTCCAACAAAAGTTGTTGTTTGCTCTCCTCTACTATTCAGTTTCTTAAACTGCAAGGTTAACTATTCCTGGGAAGAGAAACTTTGAGTCATAAAACTTACTAATCAGCTGAGTGTGGTGGTACACACCCATAATCCTAGGACTTGGGAGGCTGAGACAGGAGGATCCAGGTTCAAGGCCAGCCTCAGCAATATGGTGAGACCCTCAGCAACTTGGCAAGACCCTGTTTCAAAATAAAAAATAAAATAGGGTTGGTGGTGAATTTTGAGGCAGAATGCCCCTAGGTTCAATTCACAGTACCAAAGCAAGCAAAACAAAAATGACTTACTAATCAGTTAACTTTTCTCTGGATTTATAGAACCCAAGACGTCTGATGGCTTTCATATAACATTAAAATATGCACCATCTATCACAAAGCATGCAACTTGCTATTTATGTTCTTTAACTAAAATCAAAAGTGTAGATAATGCTTGACTTATGGAGAAATAATGTGTTTAAATAGTTATAGGGTATGGACTAGGAGGTGAAGGTCGTAAGGAAGTTCTGGCAACAAACAAAACAAAACCAAACCCACATCCCTTGAGTGACAGAGATGATTTTTGAGCCTGGATGGGTGACCCAGCATGTAGTCTTCTTGCCCATTATTTCCTTCCTCCCCCTTTCCCTCCTTATAAAAGACATTTCACATGCTCGAGTTCCCCAATATGTTCTATGGTGCCCCCATCTTCTCAGGTGCCAGCCCCTTAAATAAATCTGATTTCCTTCCTACCAACTCTTGTCTCCCGAGCATTGGCTTGTGAGCAGTGAGCAGCTGGGCTTGGGACCAGTAACAAGGGGATTTGGAGGAAAGTTTGTTTTGTGATGTGCTGCATTCCTTATTCCCACTCCCAGAACAGCACTCTACCCTCCTTGCTTAGAGCTCTGTAATGGCTACCAGATTGCTTTTTCTTTCCTCAGAATCTTCTAGCTTCGATGTCCTTCAAAATGGTACCCAGGTGTCTCTCTAAAATTCAAACCCACATGCATTACTCCCCAGCTTACACCCCGTGAGTATGGTGAATACTCATGATTTGGTTTTGACTCAACCTCTCATCCGCAAGTCCTGCTGCCTCCTTCCCCCATCCCCTGCCATCACTGTCTATACACACTTTGTGCTGATGTGATTCCAGGCCTTTCCATGTGTCCTCTCCTTTCTCAGGATTGATTTTCCTATGATTTTTTTTTAATGAGTTGCTGTTTATCTTTTAAGACACCAATAAAACATTTTCTCTTCTGTGAAGTCTTTCTCAGCAACCTCAGGCAAAGTTAGTCATTTCTCCTCTTTGTTTTCAGTTCTTGCCACATCCCCTGCCTTTGTGCATTTCGGGTTGTGCTGGATTATGTATTCATGGGTCTGCCTTCCTCAGTAGACTCTGATCTACTCAGTGACGGACTGCCTGGTTTCTTTGTTTTCCCAGAGCCATGCCCACTTACCTGACACATCAAAGATATTTAATAACTATGTGACCGTGAATGAATAAATGCATGGAATAGTATAACCCCTCAGGTGACACGGACATTGGTGGGAAGGTAAATACAGTGAAGGAGAGACAAATGGTGTATAGCGTCCACTGCTATAGCTGCGTGATGCTAGAGAAATTCTCACAATCTGTGTCAAATGGGCAACAATAATACCTTTATATTTATGTGAAGACTGAATTAACTAATAACTATAAAGTGCTTGGAAAAGTGTCTGGCAGCCGGGCCTGGTGGTACATGCCTGTAATCCCAGCTACTAGGGAGGCTGAGGCAGAAGGATCACAAGTTCAAGGACAGTCTGGGCAACTCAGCAAGACCCTGTCTCAAAATAAAGTATAAAAAGGGCTGGGGATGTAGCTCAGTGGTAAAGTGCCCCTGGGTTCAATCCCTAGTAACACGCACACACATACACACACACACATACACACACACACACACACACATACACACACACACAGACACATACACACACACACACATACACACACACACACACACACACACACACACACACACACACACACACACACACACACACACACATACACACACACACACACACACATGAAAAAGAAAGAAAGAAAAGAAAAGGAAAAGGAAAAAGAAAAGTGTCTGGCATATAGTAAACATGCTCATGTATTGTTTATTACTGTGTTGATATTCATGTAAACTCTATGAGACATAGGGACTCTGTTTTGACTTGCCACTTAATTCCTAATACAGATTGCAGCATTTCATATTAAATAGACATTCAATAAACATTTATTGAATGAACATGAATATAATGAAAAAGAAAACAAAATGGAAGAGAATGAAAAAATTAAAAAAAACCCCACGGATGGCAAATGGGGATGCAAATGACGGAAAGTACAAAGATATTGCTAACTGGGCACACTGGTGCACACTGGTAGTCCCAGTACTCAGGAGACTGAGGCAGGGGGATCGCTTGAGCTCAGCAGTTCAAGATAAGCATGGGCAACATATTAGGACCCCATCTCAAGAAGAAGAAGAAGAAGAAGGAAGAGAAGGAGGAGGAGGAGGAGGAGGAAGAAGAACAACAACAACAACAACTCAGATGCTAAGTCACTTCAGGCACTTACCACCATGACGGATGAGTAAGGCAGTCTTGATTTCCTAAATCTGTCATTTCACTCTCATGGGAACTTTTATCCTGCCCACCTCTATCAGAATGTTCTTCTAATTCTACCTATGAGTTTTTGGGACATACATTCAGCCCATAGCAAATGCAAATGATGACCATTAAGAGTACTCACACAAGGGCTAGGGATTTAGCTCAGTGGTACAGCATCTGCCTAGCATGCACAAGGAACTGGATTTGACCCAGTACCAGAAAAAAATTACAGCAAAACTGAGGAATTTTTTGTATACTTAGCTCCATAATTTCACTCCGTGTAACTAAACAGAGTGTATCTTTAGAGATAATTTGACTTTTAACTTCTTAGGTTGCTAAGGTCAGTATCATTTGTTGGTTATTATTTACCAAAAAGTGACTGGTGGGTAGGTGCTTGACTTTTAGGTGTGAAATGCATTTCTTCTCCTGAGCCAGGACAGTTTTCAGGACGTTGCACGCTGCCTTTTCTGCCCAGATAAGAATAAAAGCTCAGCCGGGCGTGGTGGCGCACGCTTGTAACCCCAGTTCTTGGGAGGCTGAGACAGGAGGATCGCAGGTTTGCAGATAGTCTCAGCTACGTGTGAGGCCCTTCACAATTTAGTGAGCCCCTGTTTCAAAATAAAGAATAAAAAATTGGGCTGGGGATGGAACTCAGAGGTAGAATGCCCCTGGGTTCAATCCCTAGTACCCCAAAAACAAAAACAAAACCAAAACAAAACAAAACAAAAAAGGGCTGGGGGTGTAGCTCAGAGGTAGAATGCCCCTGGGTTCAATCACCAGTACCACAAAACAACACAAATAAAAGCTCAATGTCCAGATTGAAGTTTTTATTATAAAGTTATTGAGCAGTTTGAATACTGAATATTTTGTAGCTATACTTTGTCCACTTAACTGATTCTTTTTTTTTGTGCTTTATTTTGAAACTGGGTCTCATGAAGTTGCGGAGGGCCTCACTAGGTAGAGAGAGAGAGAGAGAGAGACAAACAGGGAGAGAGAGAGAGAGAGCTGAGGCTGGCCGCGAACCCGGATCCTCCAGTCTCCGCCTCCCAAAGTACTGGGATCACAAGCGTGTGCCACCACGCCCAGCTTGACTGATTCTTTCTTCAGAATAAATTTTCTCAAAAATAAATGCTGTGTTAAAATTTTTTTATTCCACAAACTTCTTTTAAGTGCAGAGGTAAAGAGATTGGTATTTCTGGGCATGGTGATACACGCTTGTAATCCCACTGCTTGGGAGGCTGGGACAGGAGGATCACAGGTTTGTGGCCAACCTCAGTTACTTAGTGAGGCCTCTGCAACTTAGTGAGACCCTGTTTCAAAATAAAAAATAAAAAATAGGGCTGGGGGTGTAGCTTGGAGGTAGAATACCCCTGGGTTCAATCCCCAGTACCACATACACACACACACACACACACACACACACACACAAACACAAAAGATTGGTATCACTAATCCCATCACCCAGACACAACAGGCACCAACTCATGGCCACAGTTTCCTCTGTACCTTCATCTACTTTCCCCCCACAAGCCTATTTTGAAGCAATTATGAAAAGTTTTCATATAATTTCATAATATTTAAATATTTGTCTCTAAAAGATAAGGACTCTTTAACACAACAACACTATTACTACAGGTTTTAAAAAAAGTTAAACATAATCTAAAAGTGTGCATTGCAACCTTTGTTACCTATTACTAACTTGCCCTCTCAGAAGGGTGCAATGGTGGCCTGTTCTGGTGCCAGCCCTGATATTATCAATCTTTGTCATATCTGCCATCCTACGTCTCTCAAAAATGATGTCTCCTGTCCTAGTGCTCATTTAATTGACTTTAAAAATATGTATATGTGTATATATACATATACTATACATATATGCTGTGTTACATATATATGTATATATATATATACACCAGGGATTGAATCCAGGGGCATTCTACTTCCAAGGTACATCCCCAGCCCTTTTTATTTTTCATTTTGAAACAGAGTCTCACTAAGTTGGTGAGGCTAGCCTGGAACCTGTGATCCTCCTGTCTCAGCCTTCCAAATATTGGAATTATAGGTGTGTACCACCCCACCCAGCTTTAATTTACTAGTAATGTGGTTAAGCAACTTCTTATTGTATGTTGGCCTGTTATATTTCTTCTATAAATTGCTTATTCGTGTCTTCTATGAATTGCACTATGTGTCAATCTTGTTTTCATATTGATTTATAAGTTTAAAAAGTAAGAATTTTAAAAGCCAGGCATAGCGGTACATGCCTGTAATACCAGGTACTTGGGAGGCTGAGGAAGGAGGATCACTTGGGCCCATAAGGTTGAGACGAGCCTGTACAACTTAATGAGACCTCATCACAAAAAAAGAAAACATTGCCACCCCCCGCTAAAAGTAAGGATTTTAAGCCAGGTGTGGTAACACACACCTGTAATCCCACTATTTGGGAGGCTGAAACAGGCCTCAGCAATATAGCTAGACTCTCAGCAACCTAGTGAGACCCCGTTTCCAAACAAAAATAAAAAAGGCTGGGGGTGTAGCTTGGAGGTAGAATGCCTCTGAGTTCAATCCCCAGTAAAACACACACACACACACACACACACACACACACACACACACACACGATTCTAACACACATCACATCATCTATCGTGTATATAATAGAAAAAATTAAATTAACTTTATTTTAAAATGAGGTTTAAATTACTCATGGTAAATCCATATGGTACATTATGCAGTCATTAAAACCATTTGCCAAAACCCATAGAATGTACAACACCATATGGACTCTGAGTGATAATGGTGTGTTAATGTAGGTTCATCTGCTATAACAAATGTACCCTTTGGTGGGTGACGTTGACAATGGGAGAGGCTGTGGGTGCTGGGAGGGGGGTAGGGGATATATGGAAACTCTCTCTACTTTCTGCTCAATTTTGATATAAGCTAAAACTGCTCTCAAAAGTAAAGTCTACTTCTTGAAGTATATATTGACACAGACAATTATCATCTATTTATATATATTGAAATGAAATGCTTTCATTATATACTGAGTAAAAACACAATTAACAGAATATGCATAATACATAGGAGATAATTTGAGCTTAAATATGTGTTCATAGTTGCACAGAGAATGCTTTGTAAAGATAGCCATACATAGATTATTCCTGTTTTCTAAGAAGTTAAATGACTTAACCAAAACACCCAGTCATAAATGAAGTCAAGAGATGAAACCAAGTCATCTGTCATGGAAATTGGGCTTAGTTCACATTTAACACTAGGCAGGAAGGGCCATGAGGGAATGCCAGCAGCCATTGGCAGAATGATGCAAAGAGCGGGGTGAACAAAGGGTGCACTTGCTTTGAGGAGGCTATGGTACGTGGCTGGGTGGATAGGAAAGCGGTTCAAACTCAGTTTACCACAAAACCAACCATTTTCAATCCTGTGTTGGAGAAACCACCCCTGGCTATTGACCTTTAAAAAAGTAAAGAAACTTCAGGCCATCTCAGGATGAAGCCAAAATCTTGAAATATCTTACATTATTGACAGAGCTGTTTTGACTTGTCTGACTATATATAGGCCATGTGATACACCTGCTTATCCATGGCACTGATCTCCCTGAAGTCTTACTGATCGAAGGTTTTTTATCTTGTCTAGCTCTATACATTCTCATCTTTTATGACTCATAGGAAGGGGAGAGTGTAAGCCATTTTTATGTGATTGGGTTATCTTTTTTATTTGAATGTATTATTGCAAGCTATATTGTTTTATGCAGCTGCATTTTTAATTTATGGAATGGTATTGTATTGTACATCTCCTTCTAATTTTTCTATTTTTCCATTCAGGGCTATGTATTTAAGAGTCATCCATGCTGCTTTGCCTCCATCTACCCTAATGCTACTCAATAAGACATTAGACTACAATATGAGCACCCTCCATATTTCACCTATCCACCCTCCAAATATGAACATCCAGATAGCTCTGGCTCCCTGCTGCTCTGAGCCCGATGCAGGGAATATATATCCTGTCTCAACCTCCCAGGATTACAGGCATGCACCACTATGCCTGGCCAAGAGAATATTTTTGCACATGTTCCTGTATAGACCTGTATAAAATTTCTCCACAGTACATATCAGGAACAGAATTGTAAGGTTGTAGAGTATATCAGAATATATCTTCTCTTCATTAGAAAAAATCCTGCCAGATCCCCGTCCAGCTGCACCAGTTTAGATGCCCACCAGCTGTGGAGGACGGTGTGTTCCTCTTTTCCCACAGCCCTTCTGATCTGTGGCATCACTCAAATCTCTGATTTATTTTTTTGTAAGCCTGAAAGGCATAATGTGATATTTTTATGAATGCTTTAGTTTGTATTTCTCTGATTACTGATGATTCATATTTCTAGTCAATGATTTGCCCTTAGGGTCAGGTTGATCCTATTGTCCAGGTTCTTCTTGCACACCTTGCTCTGCTCCCTGGGTTTTAAATATATAATTTTTAACAGTTCATTAAGATACAGTTCACATACCATAGAATTTGCCCCATTAAAGTAGAAGATTCAATGGTTTTTAATATATTCACAGAGTTGTTCAATCACCACCACAATCAATTTTAGGACATTTTCATTATCCTTCCCCCAAGTCATGTACCTATTAGCATTCACTTCTTATTCCCCCTCAAACTTCCCCACCTATCAGCCATAGGCAACTGTGAATCTACTTTCTATTTCTGTAGATTTTCCTGTTCAGAATATTTCATATAAATGGAATCATACAATATGTGAGACTGGCCTCTTGTACATAGAATAATGTTTTTAAGGATCATCCATGTCATCCCATACATCAGTACTTCATTCCTTTTAACTGTTAAATAATATTCCATTGTATGGACATACCACATTTTCTTTATCCATCAATCTACTGGTGGGCACTTGGTTATTTCCACATTTTGCTATTATGGACAATGTTGCTATGTACATTCATGTACATATTTTTGTGTGGATATGTTTTAATTTCTTGAATATATACTTAGGAACTACTGGGTTTTATGGTAACTATGTTTAACATTGTATGCACCTGCCAAACTGTTTTCCACAGTGGCTGCACTATTCTGTATGTACTCTCACCAGCCATGCATGAAATTTTGAATTTCTCCATATCCTTACCTACACTCATGTAAAAGGAATAAACAACTTTTTTTCTCTCTACTCAAACACTCATAATGTAGTACTGTGGCCAGATGTGTGGGAGTATTTCCCTACACACCAAGTCGTTTGCTAGGATGGCTCAGGAACTTAGGGAGATTCCATCAGCGTATTAAAAAGGATGCGATGAACAGCCAGATGGAGAGATGGATAGGGCGAGGCATGGGAAGCACAGTGTTTCTGTGCCCTCTTGAGAGTGCCAGCACTTATCTGTTTAGTGACCTGGAACCCATTGAATCTCATTGTCCAAGAGATTTTATTCAGCTTGAACTCAGCCCTCAGCCCACCTCCTTTCCAGAAGCTGGTAGGTGGGGCTGAAAGTACCAACTCTTTAACCTCTAGGTTTTTCTGGTGACCAGCCCCATTCTGAGGCTGTCTAGGGACCTTACCCTAAGTCATCTCAGCATAGACTCAGGTATGATCAAAAGGGGCTCACTATGCCTAATAAAAGACACTCCTATCTCTCAGGAAATCCCACAGGTTTTCATTGCTCTATGACAGGAACTGGAAACAAAGGTCAAACATTTTTTATTATACCACAACTTGCTTTTGTCTTTTTGTTATAGCTACCCTAGTAGGTATCAAGTAATACCTTATTATGATTTTTATTTGCATTTTCCTAGTGGCTAATGATGCTGAATATCTTTTCATGTGTTTGTTGGCAACTTGTATTTTTTTAGTTGGTGAACTATCTATTCAGAGCCTTCACTCATTTATAAATAGGGTTGTTTGTCTTTTTATTATAAGTTTTAAGGGTTCTTTATATATTCTGAATATCAGATATATGATTTACAAATACAGTCATCCTTATGTGAATACTGAAATCTATGGATGTTCAAGTTCCTAATATAAAATGACACAGTATTTGCATATAACCTAGGTGTATCCTTCTGTATACTTTAAATCATCTTTTGGGTACCTATAATACCTAATACCATGTGAATCCTATGTAATTGGTAGTTATATTCTATTATTTAGGGAATAATGACAAGAAAATAAGTCTGTTCATGTTCAGTACAGTTGTAATTTTTTCTGAATATTTTCAATTCACAGTTGGTTGGATTTGTAGATGAAAACCCATGAATACAGAAGGACATCTGTATTTCTTGACCTGATTGCCTCTTTTGGGCGGGGGGTACTGGGGATTGAACCCAGGGGTGTTCTACCTCTAAGCTACATGCCCAGACATTTTTATTTTTTATTTTGAAACAGGGTCTTACTAGGTTGCTGAGGGTCTCACTAAATTGCTGAGGCTGGCCTTGAACCTGCAATCCTCCTGTCTCAGCCTCCCAAGTACTGGGATTATAGGTATGTGCCACCACGCCCACCAGGCTCAGCTAATTGCCTCTTCATGTAGCTTTGTTATTAGACCATTGTTTGGAACTAGGCTCTTGCACTGGGCTCTAACAGACCAGCCTAAAAATCAAAATGGAGTCCCTTATGCTAATGGTTCATGTCACCAAACTGAAACTAAGTTGTTATCTGAACTTCTGAGAAATCAGGAGAGATAACCAAATTTCCCAAAGGTGCCACTTGTAGTTGTCATGCTGATGAACTTTCCTCTGCCTTAATTCGTATGTGAAAGATGGTGACCTTAAGTAACCTGGCATGTACTGGTTGGTTATTTTTCTATTGTTCTGTTTCCTTGTTCTGGCCTTAAAGAAGAATAACCTGAAATGATCAATTTGATCTTTGTTCTTTGTTTCTACTCTTTGCAGTCCTTATCTGTCTATGAAACCAACCTCTTCTGCTCAGCTCATTGAAAACTTCTTCTTCATTTTTTTTTTGCACTTATTCTATTTTATGGAATGAAGATTTGCCCAAGTATAGAATAGAAAATAAAGGTTTTAATTGATCTTTCAATTGTAATTTTGTCCTTTGACAAATCCAATGTCAAAAATAGAACAGCTGCCGCCATGATGCACAGGATGCTCCTGGGGTAGAAATAGTGGAAGAAAGAAAGATTCCAGATCGGTTGTCAATCCAGTTCAATTAATTCCCCGACAAGTCAACGCCACCTATGTGCAAGGCTGTTTCACAGCGATAGAGCAGCTGTGGGAAGTTTGCAATAACAACATGAATGGGAACTAAGAAAATAATTATGTGGGAGAAAGTCAGAAGTAACACAGAAATACACACATCTTCTGCTAATTCAACTAAAATTAGCCCTTGAAATAAAATAGGGCTATCTATACTAGTCTGCGTTTCATCACTGTGACCAAAATACCTGGGAAAATCAACTTAGAGGAGGTAAGATTTATTTTGGCCCGTGGTTTCAGAGGCTTCAGTCCAGGGTAGGCTGGCTGCATCGCCCTGGGTCTCAGGTGAGGCAGAGCATCAGGGTGGAAGGGCAGCGTGGTGGAAGAAAGCTGCTCAGCTCATGGCAGAAAGAGAGAGAGAGAGAGAGAGAGAGAGAGAGAGAGAACGAATGAACTGCAGACAAGACATACCCTTTCCAGGGCAAGCCCCCAGTGACCTACTGAGGTGACTGGAGCTGCCTGATCTATGGTATCCGTTCTCTGAGAACGTGGTGTGTCTCTAGGCTTGGCACACCGAGCCTGGCGGGAAGCACACTTCCTGCAAGAGCGCAGCCTGTTCTGATGAGAAACGGAGCATAGAGGGGGGCTCTGGCCTTGGAGAATCCGAGTCTCCTGACATTCTTGCTCTTGCTCCCTGAGAAAGTGATAAGCACTTGACTGCTCAGTGTCTTAATTCTTAGAAGCTTTGTTTTAAAAAGATACATGGTGGTTTGATTGGACAAATGCCTTCCTGTACTAAGTTCCCAGGACTCTGTCTATAAAAGAAGTCTGTTGCTCTTAATAGATATGCGTTTGCTTGGAGCTGGTCTCCTTCTTTGCATCCCCGTGTCCTGGTTTGGGCGTGGTTGCATCTTCCCCGGGTCTCCGCTCCACTAGAGAGCGACCACACCTCTAAGTAGGCTCTGCATCCTAAAGTTCCCACCATCTCCCACTAGTGTCAAATTGTTGACCCACCAATGCATGTGAGCACAGTAAGGGAAGAACTGGAGATAAGTCGTCAAAAGGATAGAATGGTTTGGAGAGTTAGAAAATAATATGTCAGAAACCATGAACAATTAAAGATGATTCTACAATTAATTGAGCTTTAAATTTGTATATTAGCCGGGCGTGGTGGCGCACGCTTGTAATCCCAGTACTTGGGAGGCTGAGACCGGAGGATCCGGGTTCACAGCCAGCCTCAGCTACTTAGTGAGGCCCTCCACAATTTAGTGAGACCCTGTTTCAAAATAAAGAATAAAAAAATAGGGCTGGGGGTGTAGCCCAGAGGTAGAATGCCCCTGGGTTCAATCCCCGGTACTGCCAATAAAAAATTTGCATATTATAAATGATTTTTTTGTGGTAATGGGGATTAAACCCAGGAACATTTTTTTATTTTGAAACAGTCTCACTAAATTGCCACATGCTGGCCTAGAATCTGCGCTCCTCCTGTCTCAGCCTCCCAAGTACTGGAATTACAGGCATGTGCCACTACACCTGGCTTTTATATATATAAAATAGCCAGGCACATGTATGCATGTGCACACACACATGTATATATGTGTAGATATGTAAAATGATCTTAAAAGATAATATGTATAAGGATCTTAAAATGATCTTGCAATTCATGTATCACAGATGATAGTGGATCGAATTGTTGGTCTCAATTCTTCACCTTGCCTATGTCCACACCCTTGTCTTAATGCAGAGCATAGTCTCCTGCCTCTTAACTTTGGGCTTAGCCATACATATTCTTTATCTATTGCTATATACTGTGAAAAGACAAAATTACTAGCAATGTAAAATGCTTAAAGATCTAATTGGCAATTCTAGAATTTGGCAGCATCTCATTCTATACAACAGAATGAGTGTCCTGAGGGGCTGAGCAGAGGAGGTAGGCTGTACAGAAAGAAAAGGGCTGAGGAAAGTAGAAACAGAGCAGGAAGAGCAGACTGGTCATTCGCAACGCTGCTTTCCTTAGAGGGTTAAACAGAGAGTAGACCTTATTAAGCTGACTCAGGTTAGCTGGAATCTTTTTTTTTTTTTAATTGGCCTTCAGTTTGATTACATGGCACTTAGCATAAGCGACTCCATTGTGATTTGGTCTGCTCTGCTGGGGCTTAGTGTAGGCTAATCCAAAACAATGGCTTCCCCTAAAATTTACTTAACAATGCTAATAATCCCTAAACTTAGAGGCTTGAAACAAGTATATAATAAGTTGTAGTGGAGAGAAAGAGATCCCCTCTATTTACTTTTCTTCTTCCTCCCCTTCCTCCCTCCTCCCTCCCTCCTCCCTTTCCCCTCCCCCCTCCTCTTCCCTTTCCCTCCTCCTCCTCCTCCTCTTCTTCTTCTTCTTCTTCATCATCATCATCATCATCATCATTGTCATCATGCTGGAGATTGAACCCAGGGGCAGTCTACCTCCAAGCTATACCCCCAAACCTATTTTTATTTTGAAACAGGGTTTCACGAAGTTGCTGAGCTCCTCACTAAGTTGCTGAGGCTGGCCTTGAACCTGTGATCCTCCTGTCTCAGCCTCCCAAGTACTGGGATTACAGGTGTGTGCCACCACACCCACTTACCCACTTTACTTCTTCTGTGGGCTCTTTGACTGAATCTAGGAACCAAATTAATACAAGAACTGACTAATAAAAGAAAAACATATAAATTCTATTCATTAATTTTACATGTAGCCAGGTGCGCTGGCACACACCTTTAATCCTAGTACTTGGGAGGCTAAAACAGGAGTATCGTGGGTTCAAGGCCAGCCTCAACAACTTAGCGACACTCTCAGCAACTTAGTGAGACTGTTTCAAAATAAAAAATAAAATAGGGCTGGAGTATAGCTTGGAGGCAGAACCCTCTTGGGTTCAATCTCTAGTACCCACACACACACAAAAAAAGGTTTTTATGTACACATTTTTATCTTCACAAGAGAGTGAAACCCAAAGAAATGATCAAAGCATGACACTTTTTATGCTTCTAGACAATGAACAATAAGTTTGTAAAGGAATGATTTCTGAACTAGGATTGGACAAATGGATTTCCGAACTGAGGTAGTAAATCCTGGGGTAGTAAATCCATGGGGACTAAGGGAGTGTAGAAGCTAGTGGAAGAAAAGGGGCTACTTCAAAGAATCTGCTTCCTTAGATTCATTGCAGCCTCATTTCCCACTCCCTGGTATCAAGGCTCTTTTCCCACCTTGGTATGTGGAGGACATTCCTCCCCAAAGCATCTTTATGGTTTGCTGCATGGAGGAAAGCACAAGTCAAATGGCCTTTCCTTTTCTTTCTTTTATTTCGTGGTGCTGGGGAATTGAACATGGGGCCTTGCATGCTAGGCAACTGCTCTACCACTGAGTTATATCTCCAGTCCCAAATGGCCCTTCCTGAAGTTAGAAACTCCTCACATGATTTCAGTTTGAAATAACCAATATATAAATTCAGCCAAATGAAGAAAGTTTATATCATCAAGTCCAAAAGGGTCCTAAGCCCAGGTGCTTCTATCCCCATGGCATTGGGGTGTGCCACACTCCCAGCACGTGGATGCGTTCACCTACCCCAAAGCTCTCTGAACCCCGTTCCTTATGGTTGTTATGGTGGTCTCATAATGTCCGCATGGCTGATGAAATCATTGACCACTGGTGATGGAAAGCATTCTCCAGCACCTCTCCTCTCTCTGGAGGTCAGGAGGTAGGCCTGAACATTTTCTCTGCAGTGCTGGGGATGGAGTCCAGGGCCTTGCACATGCTAGGCAAGCAATCTACCACTGAGCTACACCCCAGTCCTGACAGTTCTAATCCTCTAACTCCTATGGTTGGTTCCCAGCCGCCTGTTATCTCATTAGCATATAGAAAGACACTCATCATTGCAGATTCTGAGCTTCTTAGAAGCTCTTGTGTCAGAAACCAGGGACTGAAAGCCAGGCATGGTGGCACACGTTTGTAATCCCAGTATTTGGGAGGCTGAGATAGGAAGATCTCAGATTTGCCACCAGTCTCTGCTATTTAGGCCCTTTGCAACTTGGTGAGACCCTGTTTCAAAATAAAGAATAAAAAATAGGGCTGGGGGTATAGCTCAGAGATAGGATGCCCCTGGGTTCAATCCTCAGCACCACACACACACACACACACACACACACACACACACATACACACACACACACACACACACACACACAAATAAATTTAAAAAAATAAAAACAGGAACTGAGACCAAGTATTATAATACATGATGCTACCATCATTCAGGAAATTACAAAAGTTTTAGGCACTCAATGTTAAGAACTGGAGGAAGAGATCACACATAATTTTTACCACATCTGCTAGTCAGCTTTCCATCACTACAAGAAAATACCTGAAATAATCAATTTATAAAGCAAAATGGTTTGTTTTAGCTTACAGTTTTGGAGGGCCCAGTCTGAAACTGGGCAGAGCCATTGCTCTGGGCCTCTGGTAAGTATGCCAGATGGCAATGATGGGCAGTGTATGGTGGAGTAAACTTCTCACCTGATGGCCAGGAAGCAAAAGAGAAAGAAGAGGCTGGGGTCTTATAATCCCCTTCAAGGGCATGTCCCCAGGGACCTAAAAAAACCTCATACTAGGCCCAACTTCCTGAAGGTTCTACCACCCCAAATAGCACCACCTGGAAAACAAGCCTTTAACACATGGACCTTTGGGAGACACTTATCCAAACCAGAGCAATATCACACACAAGTCAATGAGAAATTTGAGAAATTTGCTGTACAGCAACAACTAATCAACACACATGCCAATTTTAAAAACAGATATTTTACAAAATGAAGAAAATTGTGCACTTGCTTAGTGTATGTGCATACATACATACATATTATATATATAGTCACTTCAAGGTCTGGGAGGTGTAGCTCAGTGGTAGAATGCTTGGCTAGCATGGAAGAAGCCCTGGGTTCAACCCCTAGGACCACAAAAACAAACCAACAAATGTCCCTTTGAGAGGCTGCTTTAGTTAGAGGCAATAGAAGTGAAAGAAAGGACTGGAAGTTTTCCTCCTACCTCAATGTTCTCCTTTCTATTTTCCTTTACCAATCCTCTTCCTTCTTCACAAATTCTAAATTCTGCGAGATTCCCTGGCTCTGATGGCCAGCCTCCTCTCTCCTCCATCTGTACTCACTCCCAAGGTGACCCCACCCATATGGCTTCAGGTACCATCATCACACACGTGACTTCTGAATCTCTGTCTCTCACCTTGACTTCTCCCTGGAACAACAGATGAACGTATCCAAGTGCCTACACAAAATCACCACCATACGTTCATTTGTTATTTGCAAACTTAAAGAGAAAGACCCGATTGCCCTCCAACTCCACCAGGAGGATTTCACTCACCCTACCCCCTTGTTGCTCCCCCTGCCTCCTGCAGTGTATTCTCCGCACAGCAAGTTGAGTGATGCTTTGTGATCTCAAATCAGTTATTAACACGCTTCTGCTGCCTCTCCCAAGATCTTCTAGACACTGAGAATAAAATCCAAACTCCTTATTGTGGCCTATAAGACCTTACAGTGTCTGGCTTCTCTCTGCCCTCTTCTCTGCTTAATTTCACTCACTCATGCTAACATTCTTGCCCGACTCCTGCCAGGGCCTTTGTGCTTGCCCTTTCCTATGTCCATAACACTTCTCTTCCAAATGTAGTGTGATCTGTCCTCTGCCTTCATTACGGTCTCTGACCCTCAAAACCGCTAACTCAGAGAGAAGTTCTCATCTAAATTAGCATACATTTCCTGATCTATCTCATTAATCATCATTATTTTTCTACAGATCACTTATTGTTATAGATATCAAAAGATATATTTATCTTTTCTGTTCCTTTCTCTAGAGCGTATGTTTCATGTTTTATTTTCTACTGTCTCTTCAGCTCCTAAAACAGTCTCTGAAACATAGGAAGATAATAATAATAACTATTATTATTTTTTCCTCTTTTTTTGAAATGGCACCTCACTATGTTGCCCAGGCTGGCCTCAAACTCCTGGGCTCCAGTGATCCTCCTGCCTCAGCCTCCTGAGTAGCTGGGACTGCAGGGGTGCACCACTGTGCCTGGCTATAAGTACTATTTGTTCTGCTTGTTTTGTTTTTCTTCTCTTTTTTCAAATATCATCTTTTATCTTTTTCTGATAAATGTTAGTTGAATGAGTCATTTACTGAACAAATAAAGGGAGAGAGTCTAACAGAAAAGAAGAAGAGAGACATTTTGTGAGCAGGAGACAATGTGGGAGACAAGCTAGCCTAGAGCACGGCAGGGTGCTCCAGACAAAGACAGGGAAGATGGAAACTGATGAGGTAGAATAGAAGAGATAAACTTTTAGGTAGAAAGGAGACAAATTGGGAAGGAAAGGAAAATAAAAGCTTCATAATCTTAGTTTTATTTTTAACAGAGCCTGTTTGCTCCTAGGCAAAAGCAAGGCCCATACTTTAAAATCATAATGGGCTGGCTCCATATCTGAAATTCCTGAGGTGATTAGATTCCCGAGAGAGAGAGAGAGAGAGAGAGAGAGAGAGAGAGAGCTTCACCTTTTGTCAGAACCTGGATTCCCTGGGAAGAAAGTCCTGAGAAAATCACACCTTTGCCCTGCACCCCAGCTTCATGTCTCCAAGCCTCCAGAGACTCTGGTCCCTGGGAGTCCTATCTCAACACCTTTAGTTCGGCCTGAAGCTTCAAAGAGGAGGCCGCCATCCCATGGCGCCCCACTTCCCGCCATGGGCCCCCCTGGCCATCCCCTCTCTAGTGGGCCTATAAAAAAAGGATAGGTTAGATCCAAGACCCTCTTTGTCTCTCTGCAGCCGCTTTCTGCAGCGGCTCTCACAGACCCTTGAGATGGCCCGTGTCTCTCCTGAACATGTATCCCCACCTTTCTTGAAATAAACCTTTGCCTTTTCTCTCACTGGTGCGTGTCGAAATTCTTTTCACCATGGAGGTCAAGAACCCACAGGAATCACCATGTCTTCCCATGACAGAAACTTCCTAACATTTACTAGGTCATCTAGAGTCAAGAACGACTCCAGGTACATTATATAGGTTAAATGATTTAATCCTCCCCAAAATTAAAACTTAAAAGTTACTATCATCTCTTCTCAAAAGATGAAATATAAATGGCCAACAAATGTATATATGAAAAATGCTCCATATATTTAGCAATCAGGGAAATGCAAATTGAAACTACCCTGAGAATGGCAATCATCCAGAATATAAATAGTAAATACTGGAGAGGATGTGGGGGGGAAAGGGACACTTATGCACTGCTGGTGGAATTGTGAATTAGTACAACCACTGTGGAGGTTCTTCAAAAGACTAGGAATGGGGCCAGGCATGGTAGTGCAACTTAGATCCTGTTTCAAAATAAAGAATAAAAAAATAGGTCTGGGAGCCGGGCATGGTGGCACACACTTGTAATCCCAGTACTTGGGAGACTGAGGCAGGAGGATCGCAGGTTTGTGGACAACCTCAGCTACTTAGTGAGGCCCTCTGCAACTTAGTGAGACCCTGTTTCAAAATAAAGAATAAAAAATAGGACTAGGGGTGTAGCTCAGGGGTAGAATGCCCCTGGGTAATGGATATCCTAGCCAGGTGGGGTTTGGCTGGAGATTGGTCACTGGGGGTGTGGCCCTAAGGACTGTGCTTGTGTCTTTGAATCTCCTTGCTTGCTCTCTTGCTTCTGGTTTCCGTGACGTGAGAACAGGGGACTTACTCTCTCCCTCTCTCTGCTCCCTACATCATTCCCTGAGCTCTGCTGATGTGTTCCGGCTTAACATGGACTGAACCCATGAAAATCTCCAGAACTGTGAGCAAATAAATCTTCCTCCCTCTAAACTGTGGTGGTTAGGTGTTTTGGATTACAGCCGTGAGAATGTGGACTGACGTGGTCACCCAGTTTATAAGTAATAGAGCTGAGATTGAAACAGGCCGGGTGTCTTCAGTCATGTTCTCAACTGATGTATTGAGCAGCCTCTCAGAAGAAGCCAGGAGGAGGCCGCTGAGCCCAAACACTCTCCTCTTCACAGTGCTGCCCGGTGTCAGTCCTCTCTAGGGCAGCCTCAGTGTCCTTCCCATAGGCATTGCAGAAGAAAATATATCCCATTTTGTAAGCCTTTTCTACAAAAATGGAATTTCCTTGATGGAGCCTTTTCTTTCTTTTTTTCTTTCTTTTTTTAGGAGTTCTGACTGCACACTGTGAGGAGGTAGAGCTAGCAATGCCTGGATGCTAGAAATGTCACCAATAATCCCATCTGTCCTTACAAGTGCTGTGGTCTTGTGCAAAACTCGTCCCCTCTGAGGGATTTGCATTTGACTTTTTTACAAAATGAAGAGGAGAGGAAGAGAAGAAAGTGAGTTCAAAGGTACCCCTGAGCTCAGAAATTCTTAGATCAAGTGCATGCTATTTCTGTGCATGGAAATACCACGCTGAACCCCATTAATATGTACATTTGTGTGTGTGTGTGTGTGTGTGTGTGTGTGGTACTTGGAATGGACCCATGGGAATTCTACCTCTGAGCTACACCTTCAGCCCTATTTTATTTTGAAACGGTGTCTCACTAAGTTTCTGAGGGCCTCACTAAGTTGCTGAGGCTGGCCTCGAACCTGTGATCCTCCTATCTCAGCCTCCCAAATACTGGGATTACAGACAGGTGCCACAACACCTGGCTGTAAACTTAATGTGTTAAAGAAAGTTTAATAGAATAAAATTCTTGGATCATATTAACTTCTGGACAAAGAGATTTCTGGGCCTTTCCTCTCCCAAGCCATAAATTTTGTCAGAGAGTTTGGAAGGAGGTGAAAGTTCCCATGGAGGCAAACACTACCCTATCATGATCCTTATCTACAGTCAGCCTATAGTATGTTCTGCTTCTCCTGGGCCCCATTAGGAAACAAAACCTTCTTCTGGAACAAAGGTTTTTACAGTAGTCACTTAAAAACAGACTGAAAGTAAGCCAGGTACGGTGGCACACTCCTGAAATCTCAGTGCTTGGAAGGCTGAGAAAGGAGGATCACAGTTTCGAGGCCAGGCTCAGGAACTTAATGAGACCCTGTTTCAAAATAATAAATAAAAAAAGACCGGGGCCGGGGGGAGGTAGCTCAGACAGAATGTCCCTGTGTTCGATCCCAGTACAACAAAACAAAACAAGAGCCGGGTGTGGTGGCACACTTATAATCTCAGTATTTGGGAAGCTGAGACAGGAGGATTACAGGTTCACGGCCAGCCTCAGCAACACAATGAGGCTCTCAGCAACTTAGACCCTGTTTCAAAATAAAAAATAAAATAAGGCTGGGGGTGTAGCTCAGACGCAGAAGGCCCCTGGGTTCAATCCCCAGTCACACATACACACACACACACACACACACACACACACACACACACACACCAAAAACAAAACAGACAGGAAGTAAATTCACCTAATTCCAATGTAACAAGCCAACAGAAGAAAACAGGTGATTTCCATTTTGTTTTTCCAGTTCCAAAGAAAGATCTTGCCAGAAGGCAAGTCTTAATCCAACTCACCGCTCAGGTTCAACTGATATCCTGCTCTGACCCTAACTGCTCATTTTCTCCTACTTCAGTACTTCAGAGAGAGTGGTGTGTTCTCCCTTTACTTTCTCTAAACACAGCAGTTTCCAATACATAATTTTTTTTAAACACTGGGAATTGAACCCAGGGGCATTCTACCTCTGATCTACATCCTTGGCCCTTTAAAAAGTTTTATTTTGAAACAGAGTCTCCCTAAGCTGCTGAGGGTCTCGATAAATTGCTGAGGCTGGCCTCGAACCTGTGATCCTCCTATCTCAACTTCCCAAGAACTGGGATTACAGGCATGAGCCATCATGGCTGGTTCCAATACATGATTCTTTCTGAAGTCCACCTGGTAAGATGGGAAATGCTTTCTTTCTTTTTCTATTCCATATACTTTAGCAACAATCTATCTTTCCAGGTGCATGAAGCAGCCTGAAGATTATATATATTTTTTCATGGTACTGGGGATTGAACCCAAGGGCATTCTACCCTAGCCCTATTTTATTTATTATTTTGAAACAAGGTCTCACTAAGTTACTGAGGGCCTCACTAAGTTGCTGAGGCTGGCTTCGAACCTGTGATCCTCTTGTCTCAGCCTCCCAAGTATTGGGATTACAGGTGTGTGCCACCATGCCCCGGCCCAAATATTATACTCATTTGCAGTGTGGGACACATCAAAACAGAAAATCAAGTTTTATTTTATTTGATTTCTGTGGTACTGGGGATTGAACCCAGTGGCATTCTATGTCTGAGCTACACCCCCAGTCCTTTTTTGTCTTGAAACAGGGTCTCATTAGGTTACTGACAGTCTCACTAAGTTACTGAGGCTGGTCTCGAACCTATGATCTTCCCGTCTCAGCCTCCCAAGTACGGTGATTTCAGGTGTGCACCACCACCCCTGGCTGAAAGCCAACTCTTTTTTTGTTTGTGTGTGGCACTGGGGATTGAACCCAGGGGCATTCTATCTCTGAGCTACCTACCCCCAGCTTTATTTTATTTTTTATTTTTGAAACAGGGTCTCACTAAGTTGTGGAGGGCCTCACTAAGTTGCTGAGGCTAGTTGTAAATCTGCAATCCTCCTGTCTCAGCCTCCCACGTACTGGGATTACAAGTGTGCACCATCACACCTGGCTTTGAAAGCCAACTTTTGTTAAACCAATTTACACTCTTCCAAATAGAAATTAGTAGGAACATCTCTAAAATGCTTAACATTGATGAACTATGTATCTACAGAGAGGCGTGTAAGAGGATGTGCTTCGGAGACTGGGTGGCCACGGTTCAAATCTTTGCTGCCAACTCTGTAGCCTGGGGCAAGTCATTAACTTCTCTGAGCTTCAAAATATCCTTCTGTAACTGGGCGTGGTGGCGCATGCTTGTAATCCCAGTACTTGGGAGGCTAAAACAGAAGGATCACAGGTTCTCAGCCAGCCTCAGAACTTAGTGAGGCCCTCTGCAACTTAGTGAGACCCTGTTTCAAAATAAAGAATAAAACATAGGGCTGGGGGTGTAGCTTGGAGGTAGAATGCCCCTGGGTTCAATCCCCGGCACTGCAAAAAAAATATATATATATATATACATATACATACATACATACATATATATACATACACACACACATATATGTATATATTATATATATACACATATACACACATATATATACATATATACACACATATATACATATTATATATACACATATACACATATATACACATATACACACATATACACACATATATACATATACACACACATATATATATATATCCTTCTCTGTGAAATCAGAAATAATACCACCTATACCAAAAGGCTATTGTGGCTGGGTGTGGTAGAACACATCTGTACTCCCAGTACTTGGGAGGCTGAGACAGGAGGATTGCAGGTTCGAGGACAGCATCAGCAACACAGTGAGACTCTCAGTAACCTAGCGAGACCCTGTTTCAAAACAAAAAATAAATTAAAAAAAGGGCTGGGGTATAGCTCGGAGGTAGAATGCCCCTGGGTTCAATCCCCAGTATCACAAAACAAACAAACAAACAAACAAACAACAAGCCTATTGTGTGGACACATGTAAGGTTTCTGTGAAAGTTGATATCTGGCCCAGTATGGCAGCACACACCTCTAATCCTAGTACTTGGGAGGCTGAGACAGGAGGATTGCAGGTTTGCAGCCAGCCTCAGCTACTTAGTGAGGCCCTCAGCAACTTAGTGAGACCCTGTTTCAAAGTACAAAATAAAATAGGGCTGGGGGTGAAGCACAGAGGTAGAAAGCCTCTGGGTTCAATCCCCAGTACCCCCCCAACTGATATCTGATAGATATAACTGACAGGCAAACAAAAGTGTTTATGGGGGCAGTAGGAAGAACATAGAAGGTGTCTATGAGTTCAGCTTTTGTTTTCTCGCTTTCTTTTTTTTCTTTTTTGTTGTTGAGAGGGAAATAGTACAGTGATTAAGAGCATAAGCTTTGGAGCCAGACTGCTAGGACTGAGTCCCAGCTCCAGAATTTACAAGCAATATGACCCCAGGCAGGTTGCTTACCCTCTCTGTGCCTCATCTAGTAAGATGGGCATGGCAGTAGCAACCCTGTCTCATAGCTTTGTGAGGATGAAACACCATTTAGAGCAGCACCAGTGAGTGGACAGGCTCAGCACTTGTATGGGTTAGTGTGATGGCTAATTTTATGTGCCAATATGGGTAGGCCAAAAGACCTAGATATTTGGTAAAATATCTCTCTAATGAGGTATTGCTCAATTCTAGAATCCCAAGTAAAGTCAATGTAGATCTTTTACAAAAGCAAACAAAAACATGCCAGTCTAGCTATGAAGTAATTTTAAGGTAGGATTAACATTTAAATCAGCAAACTTTGAATAAAGTAGATTATCCATCAGTCAGTCAAAGGCCTTAAGACAAGAAGAGAAATGCTCTAAGGTAGAAGGGATTCTGTCTCCAAATTCCCTGGGTCCCCAGACTGCTGCTGCTACAGTTTGGACTTGCCAGCCCCACTAATTCCTTAAAATAATCCGTGTGTGTGTGCGTGTGTGTGTGTGTGTGTGTCCCCTATTTCTCTGGAGAACCTGGACTACTATGATTTTCAGTTACTATTTCTGTTTGCAGCATAAAGTGATATTCTTTACCCTGGTTCTTCAAGAGCACAAGCAACCAGTAATCATATGGCAACCTTTCACTTTAGTCCTCTCGACAGGGAAGTAGTGGGACCTAAGTTAGCAGTGTGTAAGGAGCAGCCCATGGAAAAGTTGAGGAGGATGAAAAAAGCACCAAATGATACTCTGTAAGAGGGAGAAACCAGGGAAAGAGAAGAGGTAGAAAATACCTTGCATTATGCAGTTATATACAGCCCACTACCAGGAGAGCAGCACGTTCCTTTGTGGTCACATTTCAAGCCATACAGAGGTTCCTCATGGGGGTAGGCCGATGTCCGGCTCTTGGTCCCCTTCCTTACTTCCTTTGCTGTGACTCTCCCTCCCAGGCACTAGGTTCTTGTTTCTTCCTATGGTTCTTTGGAGAGTGGGGTGGAGTAGGGAACTCCATTTGGTGTTTTTGGTTTTGTTTTGTCCTTTGTGACCTAGACAAAATCTTTCCTGGTTTCAACCATGGGAAGATGACTGTGGACTATTTTCATTATATTACAGTATCTTCAAGAAAATAGATCTTTCTTGCATACTTCTCATAGCATAATCATTATGTGCTATTTGTTCCTTTGAACCTTAAAAACTATTTCTGGAGCATTTTTGTATATAAAAATCTAGATTTCCCAATGCCAAAATCATGTATAAAACCAACTCTGGTTTTGAAGTCTCTATTTAAAACTGCCAGGGAAAGAAACACACTTGGTTACTTTCCCAGAGTATGCTAATTAGCTGGAAAAATAATACTTTCTCTTCTGCCATTGGAAGAGAAAGTGGCCAATAGAAAAGCAGTTCAGCACCTACACCCACTCTAAGTACAAAGTAAAGAGGTGTGTTTGTGCTTGCCAGAAAGTCATGCCTGAGGTTGCTTGACAACCAGCAACAAATGTGCCTTTCATCATCCCTTACAATGTTACCTTGAGATTCCAAACTCTAATCTGAATGAGACTCAGAGCAATGAATTTAGAAAACTAGATATCATTTCAAGCACATAAGCTTTTTTTTTCTTTCTCTTGTGGTACTGGGGATTGAACCCAGGGACATTCTACCTCTGGGCTACACTCCCAGCCCTTAAAAAAAAATTTTTTTTAAATTTTGAAATAAAGTCTTGCTAAGTTACTGAGTGTCTTGCTAAATTGCTGAGGATGGCTTTGAACCTGTGTTCCTTCTGTCTCAGCCTCCCAAATACTGGGATTACAGGCATGCACTACCATGCCCAGATGCATTATATGTTTTTAACATTGCAGAGTTTGTAGACAATGGCAGTTTTTCTTAATACTGCATGCATTTCTCTGTTGTTGTGCACCTGCATAGAACTAGTTATTCATTCATTTACTTCACTCTGCTGGCAAAAATGTATTTATTGAATATTACTTATGAGGATTACAAAGGTATTTTTGGTCCTTTTCAGCCATATTCTAATAGCACTGCTTTAGCTGATAGTACTTGGTAATAAATACTGAGTTTTATTTTTTGCAGTACTGGGGATTGAACCCAGGGGCATTCTATCTCTGAGCTACACCCCCAGCCCTATTTTTTATTCTTTATTTTGAAATGGGGTCTCACTAAGTTGCGGAGGGCCTCACTAAGTAGCTGAGGCTGGCCGTGAACCCAGAACCTCCGGTCTCAGCCTCCCAAGTACTGGGATTACAAGCGTGTACCACCATGCCTGGCTAAATATTGAGTTTTAGATCTTTAAAGACATAATTTTAATTGTGTAATTCTGTCATTTCCTATATTCTAGCCATTTCCCACAGTTAGCAGGGTATGATATTAATTTAAATTTGTATGTTGCTTTATAGGGTTTCCAAGTGTTTTCATTTTTTTTTAAACTGCATACTTAGAGGCTCCTCCAATGCACTATAAAATCTTCAAAGAATAGTAACACTGCTTATTTTTATGGGACACTTATATGGTCTACCTAACTGAATTCTTGCAGTAATTATGCACATCAGCCAGGGCAGGTTGCATTTAATGCTCTTTTACAGGTAATGAAATAAAGGCACAGGGAAGTTAGTTACTTGCCTGAAGTCTGACATGGGCCAATGCTGGAGCCCTCCAGGGCCTCAAATATAAGGAACATTTTCTGTTTCCAAAACACTTCTGGAGAGTTAGAGAACTTTTTCCTCTTTCCTCATTCCTTCTTGGTAGTCTTGTATAATATCCAACAAATGAATAATAACACTATACTTTTCCAATTGTCACATTCATTATACTCATCTAAGTATATTATCTAAGTAAGCTTACTGTTTCTCTTTACACCCTTTCAATTTTCATGACAAGATGTTTACATTATTCATTTATTGCTATAAACCCAGGGCCTAACATAGTACCTGATATACAGTAGGAACTTCATTAATATTTATTGAATAAATAAATGAAAATTTCTCTTAGTAGTAGCATGTGTAAGCCCTGGATTCTATCCTTAGCATAGAAAAAACAAACAACAACAAAACACCTTTTTACAATTTTTCTCTTAGGCCAAAATTGCCCCAAGATAAATTCAATGAGTTGATTTTAAGTTGGAGCTAATATCTGTTTATCAGTTGAGGTGGGCTAGGTAAATTGATGTTAAGATACAGTAACGAAGAGCATCAAAATAGTGTCTTAAAACAACAAAGGTGTGTTTCTTGCAGCTACATGGCTATCATGAGCTGACAAGTTTTCTCTTCTTCATAGTCACCTTGGGGACCCAGACTGAAGGAGCAGCCATTACCTGAAACATCTGTAGTTACAATGGGGAGGGAGGAAAACTTTGTAAGGTTTTGCATAGGGATATGAGTGGTGAAGAGTAGGAAATATTTGGTAAACAGTGCTAATAATGACTATCTTATTTCATTTCCCTGCTTTTGAGCTTTTGTGATTTAGATAACAAAATAAGTTTTGTTTTCTTTTTTTTTTTGTACTGGGGATTGAACCCAGGGGCATTCTACCTCAGAGCTACACCCCCCAACCCTTTTTGTTTTTTATTTGAAACAGAGTCTAGCTAAATTGCTGAGGCTGTCCTCAAACTTGTGATCCTCCTGTCTCAGCCTCCCAAGTACTGGGATTATAGGCATGTGCCACTGTGCCCAGCTGAGATTAAATATTTAAACGAGATCCAATGAGATAATTATCAAATAGAGGTAGAAATGGAAAGATAATTCAAGTCTCTGTGCCACTGGGACTGCATGAAACTTACATTCTATATTTGTGGAGGTAAATTACATGGGGTGGGGGGTATAATAAACACTATAAATTAAAATAATTGCCTCAAGTTTAATTGAGTCCAAGGAAAAGATTTAAAGATTTTATGTGTCAATGTTTTGGCAATTATTCTAGTGCTACAGAGAAGGGACACCTGGGCTAGCAATTCAGAACAGAACTGCTTGAACCATAGAAAGATACATGCTAGTATCCCAGGCCCATGTTTTAGGCATGAGGCCAAAAGTGGCATACAGATACTTATCTGGAAAATTGTTGATCCTGAGTTTGCAAAAACATCCATCTCTAATTCTTTTCTTTTATTGAGATGGGAGTCTTACTATGTTGCCTAGGTTGGTCTGGAACTCATGAGCCCAAGTGACTCCCTCGCCTCAGCCTCCCAAGTGGCTGGGACAAGAGGCGTGTACCACCACACCTCCAATGTTAAATCTCAAATTTTAAATAAGAAATAAATTGATTTTAAATAAGAAATAAATTAATTCTTCATTAGAAAATACTAATCGAATTAGCAATTCATTATTACACAGTATTTGGTTCTCAGGACCGGCAACTACTCTGGAAAATGGGCAGAATTCTAGCGGTTCAAAGGTCTAAATATAAAATGACTCACCTGAGAATCATAGGTCCTAACTTTTTATTTTTTATTTTTTGGCACTGGGGATTGAACTCAGGGGTATTCTACCTCTGAGCTATACCCCCAACCCTTTTTATTTTTATTTTGAAACAGGGTCTTACTAAATTGCTGAGGCTGGCCTCAACCCTTCGATCTTCCTGTCTCAGCTTCCCAAGTATTGAAGTTACAGGTGTGTGCCACCATGCCCAGCCTAACTTTTTATTTTATAAACCCTCACACTCCAATCTGTATAAAGCCCTGTGACCTGTTTGGGGTATACTTTCCAATAGTCACTAGTTTTCATCAAGTTAATGAAGAAATGGAGTGCTCACCCACTTGAGCCTTTTCAATGTTATGCAGTGATCTCTCATGTCAAGTCGGCCTCTGTGGTGAATTCTTTTTGTGGAATATTTAACTATGCTTCAGAGATTAAAAAATCTGAAGTATGTAATTTGGAAGAAGTAAACTGCTGGCTTTATTCCGTGTGTGTGTGTGTGTGTGTGTGTGTGTGTGTGTGTTTTGCAGGGGCTGGAATCCAGGGTCTACACCCTCAGGCCTAGGCAAGTGCTCTATCACTGAGCTATATCCCCAGACCCCCGGACTTTATTCTTAATCAGCTGTGGTAGGGTATGGAATGGTATGGTTTTCAAATGTCATTCCAAGAATTGTATCAGTGTCAAAGATATTCTTTAGGACAGTTAATTGACTTTGCTTATCATATTACTGTGAATTATAGTCAATTATTATAAAAGGATATAGCAAAATCTGATGTTCTTCAATACTGGGCATGCAGTTTGCAAGTACTTAAAAAGAAGGACAAAGCTCCAAGTTCCAAATATTTTTATATTTCCAAGGTTAAAAGTTTTCACATCACATCAGCAGTTCTTTGTTGTTGCCCCAAATTTTCACCTTTATGAGAGCAAAGTCCTTCATTATTTGCACCAAACTTTGGTCCAAAAATGCCTGAAATATTGCAATACATGGCATCACATTATTGATGAGCAGATTAATAAATAACTGAATTGTAATTCACTTACCAAAATGTTCCATCAAAAGAAAAGACCAGCTGGGCGTGGTGGCGCATGCTTGTAATCCCAGTACTTTGGGAGGCGGAGACTGGAGGATCCGGGTTCACGGCCAGCCTCAGCTCTCTCTCTCTCT